>JBAMBR010003432.1:0-264230 GCA_037044475.1 Zaprionus obscuricornis | reverse complement strand
TGCCCATTAAAAATATAACTGAAATGAAACTTGTTAAGAGAGTTAAGAGTTAACAGTAGTATCTACAATATTCAACGTTCAAATTAAATGTTTTAAATTATTCAGCTAGCAAATTGTAACTTTAACTTTAAGCAAAAGTTCAATTTCATCTTATTTCATAATTGAATATTTATACTCGGCATTCATAGGATACAGCGCATATAATTGCTTTGTGACGCTAGGAAATTTATGTAATGCCCATAAGTAAACGTATCTGATTCCATAAATGAAATAAATTCTTGTACAGGATCAGCAGTCGAATCAATTGAAGCATGTTCATCTGTACATCAGTTTGAACCCCTGGATTTCGGAAACTATAGGAAGTTTGTTTTGTAATTTTGACACGTTTTCCATCGCAAGCATAAACATACAAAAGATAGCACTACTAGCACAATGTTTAATGCCTTTGGCATTTTGGAAGACTTATATTATCGACATCGGTCCACATCATATTATAAACATGGCAATTATGTAACTATCCCTTTTCTTTACATAGTTACCGAGTATCTCAAAGTCAATCACACTCGATTTTAGCTTACTGATAAATTGTTTCAATTGCTATTGACTGTGATATTTGTCTTCACTTCATCAGCTGATTTAATCATGACTGAACATGAACATACCTGTTCAGTTAGCTGCCATAAATTGTATTTATGACAAATGTGTGACACATTTTATGACAATTCTTGTCTTTTTAATGTCTAAAATAAATCAAAAACTAAATCAAAAAACATGAAAATGAAAATGGAAATGGAAAATGCCATTTAATCAGTTGCGGTATGAAAACTAAGAACAATGCAATTCTAAAACGTTTGAAAAATGCTTCAATCATCCGAAAGTTACAACCAAAGGAAAGCAATGTAAAGTTACCCCCTGGGGTTAAATGAAAATGGAAAGATTTGTTGTTGCGGGATGCTTTTGAGCTAAAAATCATTGCTACCGTCGGCATTTCACGTCCAATTTCGTAGCATAATAAAAACAAACAAAACAATTAATACATTTTGTTAATTTATGATTACAAAACATTGCGAGAAACACTTTCAGTGCCAAGACTGAATTTAGACATCAGCCAAGGCATAGCCCAAGCCCAGACCCAAGACCGACAAGACCAGACAAGACCTGGCCAACACAGGCAGATTTTAAGCGTTTTGTATTTTTCATGTTTTGTTTCCCGCCGCCGCATTTACAATCTGAATGTACTGTGCCGGACTTTTGGAAGAGAGACAACAGATATGGTTGCAAGACTCGGGGTAAACAGAGGTGTTTGTTGCTGTTGCCACGGCCATAAATAAAAGGGTGCCCGCTGTTTATGGTCAGCCGGCATCCAAGCCAACGAACATCTCAACATCTCAGTTCCAAGCACAGATCTGAGCATGAGTCGTACTTGTAGTCGGAGTCTGACTTTGAATTGGACGCACTCTCTATCTCTTTCTCTCTCTCTCACACACACACTAACTCACTCACTTTGGCAGGGGCAAGGCATAGCTAAAGTGTGCAATATAATTAAAAGCCGACAACAGACTTTACCGGGCATTCTTCTAATGTGCCCCGGGAACAGTGTTGTAAAGGTATTATAAACTGCTGGATCGATGCCTTCGGTCATTCGTCGGTCATTCGGGTCAAATGTCTTTGATGTAAACTCTCAATGCGCTGAAAAACGTTTTGAATTATTTCCATTCTTCTTCCCACTAAAAATTTCTTATTTATCCATGCACGTTAAATACATTGAAAATCTTTTGTAATTGAATTGTTTAGACAATTTGAGGGAATCTTTTAAAAGTAAATAGAAAATAATAAATCTTTAAAAATGTGGAAGAAATAGAATTTGTAGAGCTGAATAAATTTATCAGATTTTTGAATTGATTTTAAATTTAATTTTATGGCATAAATGTTATTTATTTTTTTTTATACTGATCTTTGCTTAGCAATGTGATTTACAACGTGAAATAGAAATAAAAATTAAATTCAAAACTTTTAAAACATTTCAATTTTTACCCAATTTTTCCCAATTTTCCCTATTGTTTATGCATGCAAAATCTCCAAAAAATAAATATTAAATTATTATTAAAATTTGTCAAGTCTTCAATAATTTATAAATTAAGTTTAAGCCTTCTATTAATTTTAGCCTTGAGCTTGTCTAATCAATAAATTTTTCTAATCTCATTTTACAGTAGACATGACCACATCACATATCTTATCAGCCGTGGATCCTACTAACGGTCTTAATGGCAATGTTGCCGCTGGTGGTGGTGGTGGTGGTGCTGCTGCTGTTGGCTCACATTCGCCGCAGCACAACACGCACAATGGACATGCACATGGCATGGGTGGTGTCGGTGGTGCAGTGGCTATAGCCTCTGGCAATGGAGCTGGTGGACATCGTATTGTTGGCGGTGCTGGTAGTCCGAATGAATTGGATCGTAATCTACGCGTTTCCCTTGATGATCGAGAACTTTGGCTGCGCTTTCAAAATTTAACCAATGAAATGATCGTCACTAAGAATGGCAGGTAAATTGTAATGTAGAGCAGATCAAGACAGAGCTGAATGATTTGTTCAGTTGTTATTTGGCCCTTCCACTGGCAGTGGGATGTGTTAAATAAAAGTTAACGTGACCAACGACGTCGACGTCGACATTGGCGATTGCGGCGCATTTTGTTTTCCTATGCAAATTGGCAATGAGTTTTTTTTTTGCGCTTTTGTTTTTGTTATTTTTTTGCCTTTTTTTTTGTTTTGCTGCAATGACTTTTTATTTGGTGCTGTTTGCACCTTATAATGAAGCGTTAACGTTTCTGTAGCTCCTCATATAATACACCGATAAGTATATATAAATGTATATGTATATGTATGTGTATGTATGCATATATGTACAGGTATCTGTCGATATGTGTGTATTTATTTACATGCGAGCATTTGTCGAAATAACTAAAAATATTTACCAATATATACATATACATACACACGTGTGTGTATGTGTGTGTGTGTGTGTGCGAAACGCGCTTAGAACTTGTACTTAACCGTCCCGGTCTACAGTCTGTTGGTCTACAGTAACGTTCGGGCAGGTGCTAATTAACTTGGCTCGGCAACAGCCGCCATCTTGTACTAATTGTTGTGGAACAGTGCGCGGACGGCGCATTTCAATATTTGTCCGTCATCAGCGGCAGAGAAACCAGCATAGAAAGAGATGCAGACAATGACTAAGAGAGGCAGACAGTGAGAGAGAGAGAGAGAGGGGGGCAAAAACTTAAACCAAACGATGCCATTGCATAGACTTTATATTACATGCTTAGGCAAAGGCAAAGGCAAAGAGGCAACCGTTCGTCTGTCTGTCTGTCTGTCTGTCTGTCTTTCTGTCTCTCCGTCTGACTATTTGCCCATAGAATATTCATTGCGTACAACTGTTATATAACTGTAAACGCGACCAAAATATACTAAAATGTTATCATTCTCCCATTGCCTTGCAGAAGAATGTTTCCGGTTGTGAAAATCAGTGCCTCCGGCTTGGATCCGGCTGCCATGTATACGGTACTACTTGAATTCGTCCAGGTCGACACTCATCGTTGGAAATATGTAAATGGCGAATGGGTAAGTGAATCAAAGGGAATATTCAATATACATATATATATATATATTTAATCTAATTTTGCTAAAGAAATTGGCAAAATTACTAGAGCAGCGTACAGTGGTCATTGGCTATAACAATTTGTAATAGCTGCAGGGTAACAGTTAGTCAAAATTTAATTTCTACTAGAGATCGTAAATATAATTAGGATTTTTACTAAAAATTAGACCAGTAAAGATTAGGTATATATTAATTTTGAATAAATGAACTTAAATAAATAAATTTACAATTTTTATAGAATTAATTAAAAAATATATCAAAATAATTTAGAAATATTAAAAGTTTAAAAATTAATCAAAATCAATTCATAAAATCAGAAAATTGTTTTTAAAAAATTTAATGCTATTATTTGATTATTTAATTTTATATTTTTTTTTAAATTTTTTTATACTTATATATATATTTTTAATTTTTTTATTCATTAGTATTTTGATATTTTACACTATATTACTATATAACATTTTTATATATTTTTCTTTTAATAATTCTAATCATTTTGATCTCTAATTTCTACAGGTGCCCGGTGGTAAGGCAGAAGTTCCTCCATCCAATCCCATTTATGTACATCCCGAATCACCCAATTTTGGTGCTCATTGGATGAAGGAGCCAATTTCATTTGCCAAAGTCAAATTGACAAACAAAACCAATGGAAATGGTCAAGTAAGTCAACAACAAATATAAATACTTTATAATCGATCTACATAATACCCATTTTCTTTATCAGATAATGCTCAACTCACTGCATAAGTACGAGCCAAGAGTACATCTCGTGCGTGTCGGCTCCGAGCAACGTCATGTTGTCACTTATCCATTTCCAGAGACACAATTTATTGCAGTGACTGCTTATCAGAACGAAGAAGTCACCTCACTGAAGATCAAGTACAACCCATTCGCAAAGGCGTTTCTTGATGCCAAGGAGCGACCAGATACACTTTACCCGCATGACACTCACTATGGTTGGTTAATACCACCGCCTAATCATTATGCAAGTGCGGCTGCTGTTGCTGCACCACCACCACCACCACCCATGGCCATGAGTCAAACACATAATTTAGTAGCAGCTTCACCAACCTCATCCTCCTCCTCATCGGTTATTGGGTCTGGCAATTGCGATCGCTACGGACGCTCACTTTCTACACGTAGCGTACCGCCCACTCGCAGCACTCCATATAGTCGGCCACGTGTTGTCTCGGGCTCCGGTTCGAATGGTAGCGTAGGAAATGCTTCCTCATCGCCACAGCCACCATCGGCTCCACAGACGCCAACAAGTCTGCAATCGTCAATTGGTACTGTTAGCTCGAGTGCAGGAACCAATACAAGTGCAAGTGTTGGCGCCAACGTAAGCACCAGCAGTAGTGCCGGAAGTTGCTATACTAGTTCCTACTCGCAATCGGGTTTCATGCCCGTGGATGCTAGCTCTACGGCTTCGGTATTTACATATCCAAGCAGCTGGCAGAGCAACAGTAATTATTGGAGTCCGACAAGTGTGCCAGGACCAATGCCCATAAACGTATGCAGCAGCCGTAATATATGTGAGTACAGTTATCCTAATCTTATTCTATAAAAATGTTTGCTAATATTTTCATTTCTCCGTAGCTACACACAATTCACCTTCACCGACAAATGGTTCGCCAAGCTATACAACTCCCTCCCCGGGCTATACTATACATCATCTAACGCCACACAGTCATCAGTACAATATGCCACAGGCAGATCTCTATGCAAGCGGAGCTACTGCTACCAACTCTTCACAGACCTATGGCACACCTACGACTCATCAGGTGTACCATCCAACGCCCACCTCCCCAACACATCAACTGTACACGAATGTACTAAATGCGCCGACAGCGCTAAGTTATCCGACAAGTGGCTGGCATAATAGTTCGGGTGCAGAATATGGATTATATCAAAATGCTGCTGCAGCATATTATCAGCCGGAGTATATACCATTGGAGATTGGGTAAGTGAGATTGGGCGATCAATTGAAGCGCGAACTTTACACTTATATCGCTAAAATAGCTATCAATGATTCCACTTTCGAATCACGCCTAAATCTTACAGTTATGCAACACATGCGCTAGAGCCCGTTGATGTCACCAAGTCACTGGATGAGTCACAATCTGTATTATATAAACCAACGGAAGAACAGAGCTCAATCATAACGCTAGAGTGTCCTAATGCCAGCTTAAAGTCCGCTCACAATCACAACGACATCAAAATGGAATCTCTAGAACATAATGTCGACCAGGGCTCAGTATCCAGTGTGCCAACAGGCGTGCCAACTTCTGTGGTTACGGCCGTTAGTGCAGACACATGGACACCACTGACACCACCTCAAAGCACTCTGCAGTGATTGACATTTAATTTGTGGCATAAACATTGCCAACATCATTGTATTGCAACATTGCCCAGCCTATAGACGCATCAACCTTAAGCTAATTGGACGAATGAATGGAATATTAATAATTGATCATATTAGAATTAAGTTATCTGCCCCTCGTCCCGTGTCCAATATTGACGATATATACTTTAGCGAATGTTTTTCTTATTATGATTTTTATAATTTTGCAAAATTGTTTTAATCAAATATAATGCGTAAATATAATTATAAATAATATTACATCAATTTTATGTCATATATGTATGTTAAACTAATGATTCTGTTCCCTTAGAAAACTTTGTAGATATAATTATTAAGTTACAAAATATTTGTTTAGAATTTCATTAGTTTATGCCACTGTCATTTCATTTATAAATAAAAAAAAAAATTACATTTAAAATTCTTAGTCTGTCAACATTACACTGAGTTTCATATGAGTAAATATTCATTGCTCGTTTACGATATTCAATATCGTAATTATTAATTTTTATTAAAATAATTTTAATTATTTTTAAATACCGTAGTCTGCCTCGAAATTCATTTAGATTTAATTTTCCCTACTCGTTTACGATATTTAAATTAAAATTAACGCTAATTAAGCATCGTACACTTCTCATTGCTCATTTACGATATTCAATATCGTATGCATTTATATCAGCTGAAATACTACGTTTACAACATTTCAGTCTGTCATATTAAAACTATGCTGAGCTTTACCAGTTTCAATTTTCAAACGCATCCTTACGATATTCAATATCGTAAAATTGTATTGCTGTTAATCACACTTGAAACTTGAATCTTGATCGATTAAAAGCACTTTGACTATTTCGAACTGCACTTTAATTAGCATGAGGCATTAATTTTAGACTCTCTCTCTGACTCTCTCTCTCTCTCTCTCTCTCTCTCTCTCTCTCTCTTTATGTGTACGTATGTGCAATTGACTTAACTAAGTTTAATACAAAGCGAAATACAGTCTGCATGTTTTTGTGTGTGAAAAAGTTCTTATTACTAGCCGAAAAGTAAAACAGAAACAGAACAGAAACTTTACCCTTTTAGTTCGTTTAGCTAAACTTATTTGTTTGCATCAAAAGGGGCTTTCAATTTGTTCTACAACTTGCTTGCTCCACCTCCCCCCGCATTGCCCGCTGGCACCAGGAGCATATAAACAATCGAGACCTGCATGAGAAGATTCCGCCACAAAACATTCTCCAGACGGCAATCTGCAGTTGGCAGTTGCAGGAGCTGAACACCAAAACACAGCATTACATATATCCTTGAAGCAATGAGAAACACACACACACACACATACACACACAGCGAGAGGGAATGCACCACAAAGCGACGTGATGATAATGAGTTGAATTTGTATTTGTACTAGAAGAGAAGTAAACTTCTTAGGGGAGGATGCAATAAACACTAGAAAGTTGAAAGTGAGGGCTAAACTCTGAATGTGCCATCATTACAAATGAAGCTGAAGCTTGAATAGCTGGACAACACACGCAGAGCGAGCGAGAGAGAGAGAGAGAGAGAGAGAGCGAGCGTATGTCCAAGCTGTAGTACAAATGCGAAGTGCAATTAAAAATACATGCCACAATCATTTACGATGGAATGCAGCACACTCTACTCTCTGCACTCTGTGTGAGTCTGTGGCTCGAAAAGTTTCAAACGATGTCATCATCATCATCATCTTAAAGGTAATAAGGGGAAAAGTACATAAATGGAACTCACCTGATAATCCATTGAATTGCCGTAGCCCATGTGATTGCAGGAGCATGAACAGTGTTTGATATGTTGCTCAAGTTCGTCATCAATTGTGGCGCCACCTAGCGTTCCAGCATTGTGGCCATAACAAGCAACACTCAAATCCTGATGATATTTGACTTGCTGTTCTCTTTCTCTTTCTCTATCTCTATCTCGTTCCCGCTCTCGCTCCCTTTCACGTTGCTGCTGCTGCTGCTGTTGCTGATAATGAGCATCGTTTGTCTGATGTTCCCCAAGTTGATTTGTTGCCGTTGTCATGCTCATCATGTTGACCGGCTGACCAATAATCTGTTGCTGTTGTTGCTGATGTTGTTGTTGTTGTTGTTGTTGTTGTAGATGTTGCTGCTGATACTCCACAGCAGCCGCATCTAGTGATGTGGACTTGAATATACGTCCACAATTTGTGGATTGCATTCCACGATTTCTGTTAGGACTTGGACTGTGACTGTGACTGTGATTGGGATTCTCTTGCGCTGTTACTGTCACTGTTAAGCTGCTGCCACGTAGAAGAGAGCGCTCAAAGTTTTTGGGCCTGTGAAAAGCTTCGTAAGCAACAGTTTCACCATTCACATCCTCCTCAACATCGCTATGGGGTTGATAACGCCTTCCTGCTACACCAGTTGCTCCTGCTACTGCTGATGCTCTGGCTGTACCAGTAACTGCTGAACTGGCGGCACTTAGCATCATACTAAGACGCAATAGCTCATTGGAATCTGCCGCAGGCAGTGGCACACTGCATGAACCTGTCTCTGTGGCACTGTCCATTGCCTCTGATTCATATAGATCCGCATTGGGTTCATCCGAATTATTGGATTCCAATTCGCTAAGCTGATGCTGCTGCTGCTGTTGATGCATTTTAGCACGTTGACCAATTATTGAGGCAGCCGTAGAATTGGCGCCATATTTCCAATATGTTTTATTGGTACCCATAATGCGTTGCATATGCGGTTGTGTTGTCGTCGCTGCCTGTGCCACTGCTGGCTGTGTTGCACTGTTATTCTGTCGCTTCTGACGCTCCAATTGTTCCAATTTCTTAAAGGTTTTCCGTACTGGCTGCGTGTGATGCAATGTAGCACAGCGGCGCATTGGTGGCGGCGTATAAACCGGCGATACACTATAACTATGGGAATAACGTGATGGTGATAGCGAACCACTTGACTTGGCACCCACCAGACGTGCCCGCAGTTTCTTGCCAAATCCTGTGCCACCGATGCCATTGCCACTACGTGAGGTTAGCGAATGTGCGGAAAGGGAAAGTGCGCGCGTAAACTTTAAGCGTGCACTGCCGGCAACACTTGATGCTGATTGACGTTGAGCTGCTATAAGCTGACACTCATCGATGGTTGGCAGCTTAAGCAAATGCGGATGCAGTTGCGCATAGGTTAACGCTGGCTTAATGCTGCTTAAATCGATGCTGCCAGTTTCAGGATCACCTGTTGGCAATGGCGATTCAAAGAGATTTTTTTGGCTAAGTGCTAGAAATTCTTTTTGCTCCTCTTCCTCCAGTGCTTTGAGTGCACGTAAATCCCATTCTCCTGATGTCATGGTCGAGGAGGAATGCAATTCACTTTCTCATTACACACAATCTATAATTTTTTTTTATTTTTTTTTTTTGCAATGAAAATTTGTAATTTTTAACATTTATTCACAAATTTCGCAAAAATTGTATAGAAAACATTTTGCGAACGCGTTTAACGGTCGGGCGCATTAAGCGCGTTCGGTACCGTTAGCTCACGCGGCTATCGGCACACTGAGCACGGCCACCAAGCAACACTGTTACTTTATAACGGCAATGGCAACGGCAAGATACCGAAGCATCAAGCATCAAGCACGAATGTCATCCACAACGTAAGTGGAACGTAAGTGACCTAGCTTAACATCTGAGTCAGTGTGTCGCGGCGCTGTTAAGCTTCTGCAAATTGAGACGCGACGTTACTGTTCTTTGACTTTCTTGCCTAATGAAATGGAAAATTCAATTTTTCAAAAATTTCGCTAACAAATTTAGCTCATTTTTTTTTTTGGCTATAGAAGAATGTTTGTTTTGAGGCTGTGGAATTTTCGATAGTCTATTGAATTTGTTGAATAAAATTAGATTTAAGTAACAGGAAAACTGTAAATAAAAAAAACAGAACATTAACATAAATTTAACATGCATATAACATTATTTGTTAATTATTAATATTTAAATCATTTAAATAAATGTTTATACATATTTAGTAAAATTATAGTATTAATTATTTAAAAAAAAAAATATAAATAATTATTTAGAAAAAATTATAAATAATTATTTAGAAAAAATTATAAATAATTATTATTAATTTTATTTTATTTATTAAATAATTAAATCACTTCATTTATATTATATTTTATTTTTAATCATATTTTATATTATTATTCATTTTTATATATTTATTCATTGTTTTAATTTAGTTGTTAAAAGAGTCATAAATATTTTGTTATTTAATAAAAATATAATAAACAAATATTTATATTAAATATTTGAATAATTTATTATGAAATAGAAATAATTATGTAAAATAGAAAAAAAGAAAAATAGAAATTATCTGTTATTTTATATAAAATAGAACTGATAAATAAAATATTTTCCAAAGTTTAATTAATTTTATTTAAATATTTTTTTTAATATTATTAGGCATTATATATTATATTATAAATATTTAGTAAGTATTTTTTGGATTAAGTTTTATTTTAATAAATAAAATAAATATATTAAAAATTATTTATTAGTCTCTCAAATATTTTATTAATATTATTATATATTTTATAATATCAATATGTTTAAATATTTTATTTAGATTAATAGAAAGAGTCATAAATATTTTGTCACTTAAAAAAAAAACCATATATATATATATATTTATATAAAAAATTAGAATTAGAAATTTGAAATGTTTTATTAGTCCCTCAAATATTTTATTAATATTATTAAATATTTTATCAATTTTTTTTAAATATTTTATTTAGTTTTATAAAGTATTTTATTATTAAATGTTATCAAACACGCTTTGTTTAGCTTTATATTTAGCTTTAGCTTTATATTTAATGACGTAATCGCAGTGCTACGTAAAGTGTTAATAACAGCATTTAAATGGCTTACGTTACGTACTATGAAATATGTACATGCATTCATTTCATTTTCAAATCCAATTTTAGAGTCACCTCAACGCCTCGTGGCGTTAGCTTTTGCTGCTGCTGCTGTTGCTGCTGCTATTGCTGTCTGCGACTTCTAACGACATTCGGCAGCCTTTCAAGCGCGCTCATCGTGAGGCTGACAGCAACAGCAACGACATCAGTTAGCGCTGCAATGCGTTGCCATATATTTATATGCACAGACACACACTTACACACTTACACACACACACACACACATGTGCATAAGAGTGTTACAATTACTTGCATGGGTCGCACGTACACATACATAGACTGTATGTGAGACTCATTCTTCATCTTGATGTATGGCCATCACTTCTTAGCTCTGCACTCACTGAATCGTGTTAATGAAATTCAAGCTTGCACTGCAGATTTTATAGCATGTCCACGATATATATATATATATGTACATATATATATTTTATATAGTAGATTCAATAGCTAAAATAAGACATACAATTTGCTTGTAATATCTAACGACAAATATCAACTATTGCAATGGGGAGCAATTATTTTTGCTGTAAGTTGAGTTACGCCACAATTTATGTTAAGCTTTAAGAGCCAATGACTTGCGAACATTTTTAGCTTTTTTGATTTGATTTATTAGCATACTTAAATAGAAAGAGCACAACAAAAAATACCAAGAGAGTGGGAGAGAAAAGAGAGAGAGCGAGAGAGTAAGAGAAAGAGAGAGTGGAAAAAATTTTAACATTTTGGCAAAAATTATGCAACTTAATTTGAGCAAGCCACAAATTTTCGTTGCAATGTACATTGTCACGACACTGCTGCTGCTGTTGCTGCTACTGCTGCTGTTGTTGCTATTGTTGTTGTTGTTGGTGCTGCCACAGCTACTGTTGATGCCACTGCCGCCGGCAAGCCATAAATTTGGCAGAACCGTCAGTCCGCTCTCGCCATGCCTCTCCGTTTGCTTCGCGGATCCTATTTCGCATTCTTGTGCCACTGGGCGTGAGTTACGCCCACACACAGCCTCGTTCAACAAAACTTTGTGCGGCGGAGCCACAAGCAACGCCGCTGCGCTGTAACAGTCGCATGGCAAAAGTCAAGATCAAAAACAAGCAGCTGCTGCTGCTGCTGCCGTTGCTGCCACTACTGTTGCTGTTGCTCGAGCTAAGCCAAAGTTGCAACAAGCGAACAGCAACAATGTCCACATTCTGTGAGGGGCACTGAGCAAGGCTCACAAGACTCGGCCTGTGTTACGGGTCAGAAGTGAGGTATAGGTTTAGGTGGAGGTTGACTACAGCAAACAGACAGGAGAAAGGGAAAGGCGAACAGGACAGGCGCCTGTTGCGACGCTGCATTTAATTTCATTCATGGGGACATTGGAATAAACGAGCCAAAATCGAATCGACTACAGCGCTCAGTACTCAGTGCTCAGTACTCAGTGCTCAGTACTCAGTACCGGGATTTGTAGCAGTAACAAAACTTTATCCACCGCCTGCGCCTGCAGCACTTGTTTTTGCCCTACACTGCTCTACACAGCTTTGCTCTGCTTTTACTCTGCTCTTCTTCCGTTTCGATTTCGTGTGGCCAACTTGCTGGCCCAAGTAAGAATCGAAAGCATACTTTTCGGCGCAATGCCAAAGTCCAGGCCAAAACAAAGCAAAACACAATACAAACAACGAAAGCAAAAAGGACGTAAAACTTATTGAATTGAAATTCAGTTACGGTTTGAGACAACAACGTAATGTTTCTGTTCTTTGTACCACATGCTGGCACTGTCCCTGGCGCTGGCCTCCAGAAGTTGCCACTTCTTTTGAGCACTTTTGGCTCTTTTCGCTTCACTTATGAACTTCTGCTCTACACACACAGACACATAAACAGACACAACACACATTATAGGTATAGACAATACCAATACACTTCGCACATGTATGTGTGTGTGTGTGTTGTGAAAAGAATGAAAATAAAAATAAAGATGAAAGACTGCTACAAAAATAATTTTAAACTTTCTTTTTTACAGTTTTTAACACGCAGCGTTATATAAAAAGTTTTGTAAGTCACCTTAATGAGCTTATTCAAGTGAAACACGTCGAATAAGTATTTACAATTTCACTTAATGAATTAAACTATTGTTATTTTGATTTATTTGATTTAATGGGACTTTAATTATTATTGCAATGAAATTTAAAGATAACGCTTGAAGGTATTAATAAATTTAAGATCATTAATGATAATGATAATGATAATGATAATGATAATGAAAATGAAAATGATAATGATAATGATAATGATAATGATAATGATAATGATAATGATAATGATAATGATAATGATAATGATAATGATAATGATAATGATAATGATAATGATAATGATAATGATAATGATAATGATAATGATAATGATAATGATAATGATAATGATAATGATAATGATAATGATAATGATAATGATAATGATAATGATAATGATAATGATAATGATAATGATAATGATAATGATAATGATAATGATAATGATAATGATAATGATAATGATAATGATAATGATAATGATAATGATAATGATAATGATAATGATAATGATAATGATAATGATAATGATAATGATAATGATAATGATAATGATAATGATAATGATAATGATAATGATAATGATAATGATAATGATAATGATAATGCTAATAAAAATTTTAATAATAATGCTAATAGGTAATATTAATATTAATGAAACTATTAATGTTAAGGTTAATTCTCATGATAATATAAACTCTGCTGACTTCAAAGCTAATGCTAATGCTAATGCCAATGCCAATTGTAATTCTAATACCAATGCTAATGCAAATATTTTTATATTTTAAATTTGTAGTATAATCTGACTTTAATGTCAAATAATACAAATATTACGATCTATTTCAAGGCATATTGAATTTATTTTTCACATTGTTTACATTTATTGTAAACATGTCGCGCCGCCAACAGGAAATACAGCGCATCGAGCGTAAGGTAAGGGCTAAATTACCTTATCGCACTTTTCGCGAGATCACTTTCGATAAGAAACAAATTAAAGAAAGCATCATACCGCTAAGCATTATTGAGGCACGTCGTAGGCGAGGTCCAGTCTATGATGCTCTTAAGGATGAATTGCACCATGCTGGTTGCCTAATGATGCCTGAATTTGTGCGTTGTCTGGCTGAAAAGGAGCAAGCATTGTTTGAGTCTGTTAGCATTCGTGCTCGCATCATTGATGATCCACCGCTGCTCTATGAAGTCATTGAAAAAATGAAGAATGCCGAGCTGGCGGTGATCAAGCGTAAGACTAATGGACTCAAGGAATGTTTTACGCTTTTCTATGAGACGTTGCTGGTACTTGAACCATATCGCGTTAAGTATGAATATGCGCTTAATGCAGTCATGGAGCACATTGTCTCATTGTGTCATAACATTGAGGGACAGGAACGTGATGCAGCTGAAATGATTGCACGCATCTATTATACGTATGCAATGTTCCTGGAACGTACTGGACAACGTATGAATTGCATAACATATTTGCAGACTACGTTGAAACTAGTACGCGGACATATGTGGCTAGCTGAGCCAGAGAAGGGTTCGGCTAGTTCAATTCTACATGAACTAGTTGCGCAACAATTGGCACGTCAAATGCTGCTGCATGGACATCAGATAGTGCGTCAGCAACCCGAGGAGGCAGTGGATATAGCCAGAAAGGCAACGGTGCTCATTGCAGAGAGTAAGTAAAGACAAGAGAGAGAGAGAGAAATGAGTTCTAAATAAACCTTCATTGCAGTTGGAAGAGAAAAAAACTTGGAAATATTTTTTGATACATTCCTGGAGCGAGCTTTCTTTCTTATGGAAGGTGGCAAATATCATGCAGCTCAACAATGTCTAGAACAGATCCGTGCACAAATCATTGCATGCACTGAATATAGATTCGTAAAATTGAACATTAAATTTTATCTGTATCTGGGACAATGTGCTGAAAGGTGAATACTCTATCTCATAATTCTTTAAAAATATTCCCTAATTCAATCAAATTTCATAGCTTCGATAACAATGAAAAGGCAATTTCATGCTTCAAGCGTGCACTACGTCTTTCACGTCTTTACGATCATAAGGATCATGAGGCCGAGATTCTACTTAATCTGGGAAAACTCTTTGCTCGAGATACACAGAAAATTGGCATTGCCAAAAAGTGTTATACTCAGGCTAAGAATATTTACATTGACTTCAATGATAATCACAGCAAGAAGACTGCAGTTTTTCTTATGGGTAAATTGTTGGCAGATGAGATAACGCCGCTCTATATGGCAATGTTAAAGGCCTCGAATACACGTTATTGTGCTTTCTTTAATCTACGTCAGTGGAAGAATCGTTGTCGTCCATTCTGGCTACAGTTAGGCAACGAAATGCTTAAACAGGAATCCAATAATATTTACTGTTTGCTTGAGGAGGAACAACCGGATCCAGTATATAAAACTGAATATTTGGATTTGGATAAGACCTTCAAAGTGGAGGAAGGAGATCTATAATTCGTTGGTATATTCAAGAAAATTTTTACTTGTTATTTTAGTTGTTATTAGAAACTAGACAAAACTGTGCTTAAATCTGTGCTGAAATCTTCAACTATTTCATGTCTAATTGTCGTAGAATTCATTGATTTCCATGCAGAAATAAACACAGTTTGTGGCTAAGTATGTTCTATTAGTATTAGTTACTAGTATTAGTATGTAAATCACAGAAATTAAATTAAAATGTCAATGCATTAAGGCCTTGAGGAGTTTATAGTCAATATATTGCAAGATATATACATCCTTCTTCACATATCTCTGGAACCTCCAAAACTAGTGTTATCAAATTTGAGAGGAAGAGTTTTCTATTGCTCATAAAAATCGAAATTATTTTCTCATTTGACTTTCGTATTCGATATGAGGAAAAATTAATTTCATTAGCTTCTTTTTTGGGCTTTTTGGATGTTGCGGACTTTTTCTTGGAAAATTGATTTCACATGACACCATACAAAAGTTATGTTAAAAATGCAAATATTTAACAGTTGGAAAGCAGCATTTGAAGCTGCTGCTGATTCGGATGTTACCCAGTATTATTTCCATTTTTGTATTAGACAGAAAAAAAAATTTACTCCTAAGAATGAAAAAAAGTTGATTAAGAAAGGATCGGGCGTTCTATAATTTCCAACTCTACTTTTTCTCTACTTTGCCAACTAGAATGAAAAGATGATGTGTGAAGATTGTAAAAGAATTAGATGGTTACCTAGTAAGTAGTGATTTCAACAGTTACAAACTAGTTACTAGTAAGGTGAATTTGTAAATCCAATAAAAATTTGTGCATTGAATTAAGTAAATGTTGCAAATTTATACTGAAAAATGTAGCTAATATAAATTGGGCAACAAACAAACGAACAAACAGAGAAACAAATGAACATGGGAAGAAACAGGCGAATGGTAGGACGAATGACTGTCCTTTAACCTGAGCGGCAATGGCGCTAACAAATTGATGACTCTAACAATAACAAGGCAAACACGTACCGCAATATCAGCTATGAGTGTATGTGTGTGTGTGTTGTGGCATTGTATATATATATGTATGTGTGTATACACAATGAGCCTGACGCACTACGTTCGCTGCCTCGAGTTTCGACAGAGCGCAACAGAAAATATTGAGCATGTTGTTGCATGTTGCTAACGTTTGGTTATGTTGGTTATGCTTACGTTGTGGCAGGAGTAGGGGGTGGGGGAGGGCGTACAGGCATGTGTGGGCGTGTCAGCGAATACTAGTGGTTGTAAATTGGCAATGTAATGCGAGTCGCAATAAATTCTCAAACAACATGTCGGCGCAAAAATTCTTTAAACATTTTTCCCCAAACTGCACATTTGTCATTTTGTACCCAAAAACCAAAAGAATTGTAAATAAAAATAAACGTAGAGGCAGAAGCATGGCATAAATAAATGAAATGCACATCTATTATTAAAGTTACCAGACTTTAATCAGTCATTAATATTTTGTAGAGCTTTCAGCATAGTCAAAAACTTATTTCAATGCATTTCTGCATTAAAACATATTTTAAAACATTGCTCACTAAAAGTCAGCGGCCGTATCGTTGAGTTTTTTTTTATGTTGCGGATAAAATATTCTATTTTTTGTTGTTGTTATTTTTTTTTTGGTGTTTTTTTGAACTTCCCGGGAGAAAACTTGCTATAGCATTGCAAGCGCAAAGTTTTGCAAATGAAAATAAATTCCTAAAGTTGGTTAATTAAAATGAAAACGAAACGAAAAACGAAGCGATGCGAAAAGCACTCGACACACACACACATTCACACAATCACACACACAATCACATTTGCTGCTCAACAGTGAGAAGAACTTTTACGCTGAGGCGTTGGCAGTGACAATTAAATGAAGAATGCCAAGCCTAGCATTTGCCAACCTGTTCTGACACTAGTTGTAGCTAGTGTTCATTGAGTACACTTTCCTCTTCGCTGCTTTTCACAAAAGTAAAACTATTAATTTTATAGTTATAGCAGCAGAAACAACATGCAAAATAAGATAAGTTTGAATAAGTAAAACTGCTTGACCGTGCACTGCACCACTTGGCAATTGCACTGCTTGTCAACTGTGCCTGCTGCTCACTTTACACTGCTTTCCCATGCAACTGTTCCTAGTAGCTTCAACTGTTTCAATATATTTTGCTCAGCATTTACACCTCACTAACACTTTCATATATATATATTTAATGTTGTGTGAAAGAGATAGCAAGCAATTCGTAAAAGTTTTTAGCAGTCAATGCAAAAGACAAACTCAAATTTCAAATAATTAAAAGTAAATATCGCATAGATTATTTGACTAGCCAAATCAGCTAAACAAGCTCATATCACAGACAGAGACAGAGAGAGAGAGAGAGAAAGAAAGAGAGATGGATATATATAACTTTATACTTCTACTGCTCATACAGCCAATTGCAATATGCTGGCCAAAATCTTCAGGCCGAAATTGAAAACTTTGTCAATTAAAACTTGAATGCTCGAGGCAAGAAAATTTTGCTGCGTGACTCGCGCAATAAAACAAGTTAACAATTTGTATGTGGTCAACGGAGCAGGGGGAAGAGGCAGCATAGAGTGGAAATTATTTAAATTGCAATCCAATTGCGCCTTTGAATGGATTAAAAGCAAAAAAAAAAACAAAAAGAAAAAAAAAAGGTTTTCCAGGCACGTTTCATAGGCTGCAGAAAAAGTGTTAAAAGATTTTATTAGTCGAGTTGGGAAATTGAAGCTCTGTGAAGTTTGTAAAGAGTTTATTATAAGAGAAGGGAAACACAGTGTTATTAATAACACTTAAAATAAATAAGTTTGCACTGCTTACTGTAAACACTTGCACAGTGGTTAAAATATAAAAATTTCGACACGAAATTAAAGCAAATGAAATTTTGGGAACAGATTGTGCTAAGAAAAGGGAAATATAGAATTATTAATAAAACTTAAAAAAATAAATAAAAAAAAAATTTAATTTAATTTAATTTCAAATAAAATGCAGTAAACACTCGTCAAGAATGTTGCACAGTGGTCAATGATTATTTTCGATTGGAAAGTGCAGCTGCTGATAGTACGGGAACATAATTTTATAAGAGAAGGGAAACACAGTGTTATTAATAACAATTAAAATAAATAAGTTTGCACTGCTTACTGCAAACACTTGCACAGTGGTTAAAATATAAAAATTTCGACACGAAATTAAAGCAAATGAAATTTTGGGAACAGATTGTGCTAAGAAAAGGGAAATATAGAATTATTAGTAAAACTTAAAAAAATAAATAAAAAAAAAATTTAATTTAATTTAATTTCAAATAAAATGCAGTAAACACTCGTTATGTTGCACAGTTGTCAATGATTATTTTCGATTGGAAAGTGCAGCTGTTGATAGTACGGGAACATAATTTTATAAGAGATGAGAAACATAGTGTTATTAATAATACTTAAAATAAATAAGTTTGCTCTGCTTATTGTAAACACTTGCACAGTGGGTAAAATTTTGACACGAAATTCGACTAATGGAATTTCGTGAAAATATTGTTATAAGAGAAGGAAAATATAGAATTATTTATAAAACTTAAAAAATAAATAAAAAATTTAAAAAAAAATTATAAAAAAAAATAAATTAAATTAAATTTAATATAAAATACAGGTAACACACGTAAACAATGTCCGCACATTGGGTTAAAAAAATATAAAAAAAAATTGCATAAAAAATATTTATGATAATGTTCGACTTTTCTGAGCATGCACAAACTTGTAGAATGAATGAAACTTTTCATTGTATAAATTAAAAGATTTTATTGCTGTTTTTCTCTCAATGCTGGCACAATTTTAAAGTAACCGTCGCCCATATAAATTTGTGGTGCATCCACTGGTCCACTGCCATCGGGATTCGTTTTCCAACTAATAGTTAGACATGGTTCTCCTGGACGCACATCTTTGTTAATTGTAATTTGATAATTTTTAGATTCCTCAGGACTTGCATTTGTTCGTATAAAGAGCATTGATGGCTGTGCCATTGGACGATTCGCTGGCAGATTCACTATATATGTAAATGTGGGAATGATGCTATATAATCTATATAATCATAGAGGGAATCCATTACATGGTGTCGCACACTTACATGGCTGACTGTAGGCGCAGAGGCAGAGGCAGGCGAATAGCATTAGTTGAAGAAACATCGATAACGTTGAGAACTTGTGCAATGTTTCTGATTTCATAATTTATTTTTATAAAATATAAACAAAGCGCAATCTACAACAACAACAACAACAGCAACAATAATAATATTAAATTCTGAGTAAATGTTTTGATTTTTATACTAGATGCTGCACGCGTCTCTATATGTCAAATCTCTTGGCTGTTCTCGTTCGTCGATTATCAAGCGACGTCTTTAAGCACCGCGATCTCAGTTCCAACTGTTCGACACACTGAGCAATTGATGCTAAGGAAGCAGTAATCTTTCACTTGCACTGCTTGCTTGCTTGCTATGCTCTCGCTCTCTCTGTCTCTCTCTCTCTCACAAACAAAAGACTCTCTAACAATTTGTATGTCGCTCACCTGTTGGTTTGTGCATTAGTTTAGATTTGTTATATATTCTCTTATCAGCTGCTAAGCTTGAATGAATGAATTGCTGATAAGCATCATAAACATATGAATATATTATCATTGTTGTGAGTTTGCCTCCTCAAGTTGTAAACAAAGCAAATCAACTTATAGCTCAATATATAATATACATACATATTACTGATAGACCAGAACACAATAATTGCTGATATTTGGTGTCATCAACTGTGCTGTCGAGTTCATAGACAGCTCATTGTCTGGCTGCGAGTAATGCAAGTGCAATGCATAATATAATTATAAATCCAGATTAAAGCAGCAGTCTCTGCTACCACAAGTTGCACAATATTTCATTAAACTTTGGTTATTCAATTATTTACTAGATAGCTTAAATATTAATGATGATTAATAATGATTAATAATTTACCTTTTTATTCCGAAACATTGTAATCGAGACTAAGCGCCAAATTCAAATGTGTATAACAGGTGCTGCTATGCCAGGAACTGCTTGCTATTATAAACACAGCTTGCTGCTATGTTCCACTGCTTGCTGCTCATTACTCCGCTCGTGCGCTGCACTGCTTGTTGTGAACACTGCTTAACTATTTTGTATTTTTCGTTAATTTACATTCCGAAAATATTGCATGGGTTGGCAACTTGGCTATGATAGCCTATACAAATTGGTTGACAACTTGGCTATGACATTTGGTTGACAACTTGGCTATGTTAGCAAATACAATTTGGTTGGCAACTTGACTATGTTAGCAAATACAATTTTGTTAAATAAATTCGGTTTCCCTTATCTTAGACACACTTCAAGAGATTTTTATTTTGTTTATTTTATTATTTAAGTTAAATTTAATATGCATTTAATTTAATTTATTATGTCTGTAACTTACAGCGAAACACATTAAAGTACTTTTTTCTTTTTTTTTTTTTTTAAACAAACAAGCTTAATAATATAATATATATTTGTTTTCTTTTTTGTTTTGTGTGTGTGTGTGTGTGTGTCTGTTTATGTTTATAATTAACTTAGCAACAATTGTTTATATTTTACATTGCAAATTAATGAAACCTAAATTCTAATCATTATTAATGTTGGGGTAATATATTCTCTATTTGATTTGTAGCTTGTGGAGGAGTCTAGGGGGAACGGAGGGGGTGGGAGGACTGGGCTGGTAGAAGATCTTAAGGACACTTGGAGGATGGTAAACAATATATAATTTGTTTTTTATATATTTACTTTTTTTTATATGTTTTCGTGTTGCTTTTATGTATTAAACAAAATGAGAAAATGTAAATTAAATTAACTACGTTGACTTTGCCCTTGGACGGAAACCGTTGCTTACCAAAAATTGCCATTAAAAACAAAAAAAAAAAACAACAATTTCATTGTAATACAAATTGCATTTTGTCTTTTTCATTTTTCATTTTTCACTTTTCATATTTTTGTTTTGTGGTCAAGAAAACAAAATTAATATTTCGGTTTTTTGTTGGAAGACAAATGAAAATAATTTCTTTTTTGCGAATATTAATTTAATTTCTGTATTTTATTTGTTTTTGTTTTTCTCTTGCTTTTTTTGTGTTAAGTTTTTATTTTAGCAATTTGTTTTCCTTTCGTCCTTTTTTCGTTTCTCTCTTTTTTTTTGTATTAACGAATTTATGGAAATGATTTTTCTTTGTTTTCCGTTACTTCAAGTGTCGTTTTTGTCGTGTTTGTTGCTACTGTACACAGTCTTTGTAATTGTTTCTTGTTGTTGTTTTGTTGTGTTCACTTTTTTTTGTTGTTTTGTTGTAGTTTTGTAGTTCTTTCAAGTTGATGCTCAAATTTTGTTGGCCAGTAGGATTTATCCCCTCCCCCATATCTAAACCTCTGTGCTGTGCGTTTGAATTCGAACTTTCTTAACGCTCCCATTGCGACGCATTGGCGGTGAGCTGCCAGAGCCCGAATAGCCAGGATTTTGTATGCCCAACGTTGGATCTGGTCGTGGTCTTGGCTTTTTTAAGCTGGAACGTAACGGTGAACGTGTCACCGAATCTAGCGTTGAGCCATTTGATACACTAGTCACTGTGGTGCTCATAGATGCCACACTGCCGGCGGTACCAGCGCCATTGCGTATGCCACTATAAGGCTTGCCGGAGGCATCTGTCACTGAGACACCATTGCGACTGCGCGGCTCTTTAAAGCCGGGATTATTAAATGTAGTGGCACTGGCTGGTGATGAAGCGTCCAATGCCATTGTTGGATCGCCGCCAGAGCTGCGCGTATATATGACATCATATAAAGCAGCAACGAACAGACCAATAGATAAGACAATTGTAACTATCTGCAAGTCATAAACATATATTGATATTTAATTAGTTCATTGAACCTTTAAGATATATACATACATATATATCAATAAATGAATAAATATTATTTACCTGTATATAAAAAGAAACGCCGCGATTTATTTTAAAACCAAAGCGTTCCTGTTCGTCTATTTGTAGTGCAAACAGCACTGTTGCAATTATGGCCAATATACCTAAGATAATGATTAGCAAATGATTAGTTCAACATAGTCAACAGTCAAGAGTTGATAGTCGAAAGTACACTTACCACCTAGTAATGCCAAGATAAGTTTAACTATAACCAACGATGCATAGGACATGACAACTTTCTCTCGTGACGATATCATTGCATGTTGTATGACTGACAATATGCAAAAGATGCCCAGCACCGCTGAGCTGCCAACGGCCAATAGTCCGCTAACGAATACTGCATCTGAAATAATTAAAAAAAATATTAATAATGCTACGCATAATTATATAAAAAGGGAACATTGATAAACATTATACTGACAATTATTGAATGAAAGTCTTTTACACTTAAAAAAAAAAAATACAGAAAATTTATCCTCTATCGATAAAACTTGTCTGACATATATGGCAGACATTACCAAGCCTAATTTATATCAGTTTTAGTCATATTGCTAAACCAATAACAAAGTTTTTCACTCAAGGACTCAATTTTCGACCGATCCTACCTATGACAGCTATATGATATAGTGCTTCGATTATGACCAAATTTATATAAGAGATATATGTTATCACTAAGCTCAAATCATATAAGTTTCAGCCAGATAAATAAACAAACCAAGAAGTTGTTCATACAAAAGCTTCATTTTTGACTGATCCTGTCTTTGGCAGCTATACGATATGGTTGTCCGATTTAGACCAAATTTAGCTGAGGTATGTAAATCATCACCAAACTCAAATCGTGTAATTTTCAATCATATTGCTTATCAAACAAAAAAGTTTTTCATACAAAGACACAATTTCCAATAGATCCTTTCTATGGCAGCAATATGTTTTAGTAAACAGATTAAGCCAGCTCCGAATTTTATACAACTTAGACATAAGATAAAGTGTCTATGCCAAGTTTCAATCAGATTAGAGATACAATTTTGACTTAAAGCAGACGAACAGACGAGCATCGAATTAATCCGCCATATTGATGCTACTATCCAAATATATATATAGTTTATAGCTTATGCTACGATTTCTTTTGTGTATTACAAACTCCAAGATAAAATTAATAAACCCTTGTAAGGGCATGACAAGTGTAGCAATAAATCAATTTTCTGCCTAAACAAAGGCAATTAAAGTGTCGCACAGTGTTAATAAATAAAGTTAACTTTAGTAACTTTTAGTAACTCTTAAGTAATGCTAATTAGTATAAACAATTTTATTTATATTTATATATGTTATACTTACTGCTAAGTCGAAACTTGGAGACATCATTGCCGCATTTCTCGCGATTATATGTCAATTGTTTGCACACTTTGAAAGGTCCAAAATAGCCGCGATCATAGTCATAGCCACCTAAGGTACAGTAAATATACATTAATGAGGATATTGCACAGTTTGTAAATGTAAATATCTATGTTACCTGTTGGACTCTCGTAGTAACCCCAAATTGGTATGCCAATGGCAACAGATGCCAAAGCAAAGCAGACAAAACCCAAACAGGTCACCCCAGCAACATAAAGTGTCGACGTTGCCATGTTTTACTGTACAGCATAACGATATCGATTTGTGATGAATTTTTTGCGAGCGCTGAGCTGTTTCTCTACAGATCCAAAGAGTTATACGTACAGTGCTGCAAAATAATGAAAAATAAAAAAATAAATAAATTGTCAGCTTAAATGAATAGCAGATACTCTGCAAGCAATAGCAATTGCTGATATTTCTACAGACTTTATATATACTTAGTCATCTGCTTAGTGGTACGAGTATCATAAAAACAAAAATGCTTGGAAACAATTGTATAAATAAATGCGAATATGTTTTGCTATGTACTTTCAGCTGTCGCTAAATATTTCTAAGACAAATAAAATACACATTAATATCGTTGCGTATATGTATATTGTATATCGCATATAGTATCATTTATGGAATGCCCATGGAATGGTATGCTGTGTGGGCTGTGCGTCACTTTCTAAGCCAAAGTCAGTCAAAGTCATTTGCCAGCCAGCCAGACAGACAGACAGACAGACAGCCAGCCAGCCAGCGAAATGCTCATTGACTCATTGTCAAAATTGAATTGCAATTTTTATTTTCATTTCATTTTTTTTTTCTCTTTTTTTTCGGTATTACTCGTGACTTGGTTTTTGCTGGTAATCAATGAGGAAACTCAACTCAATTGAGCTGAGGATTAGCTTTTTAATAACATTTTGATACATAGATTTAATGGCAATATTTGACATTGTAATTACAGATGATATGAAGCACGCTTGTGTCTCGTAAGACGATTTGCACAGTTGCTCCTTCAATTTGTCGTTCAGTCTGTCACTGTGTCATTCCCTCCGTCAGTCAGTCAGTCAGTCAGTCGCCATGAACAATTGGAACTCATTCATATACAAAAGAGATACTTGCCGCAAAAGACCTTGGAAATGAGCAAATGCTCAAAACGTACAAGTGCCACTTTGCCTCATTGTCAGTTACTACGTATACGTTATGTTACGTTACGTTATTATGCAGCAGATGCCTCAGTAAACACTTACAAATTTTGCCATTAGACTAAGAACAGTTCTTTCAACTGTCTTATAGAAATTTTCATATCTCTGAAAAGCTAATAACAAATTAATTAACTGTAATTAAATTTTATTTTTATTTTTTTTATGTTTTATCAATAAGAAGCTGACTTTGAAGACATTCAATAGCTTGTAAAGCAGCAGCAATTGCTGTAAGAAAAGTTAAGCTTCTGTTAAAAGTTGTTATACCTTATGCTGTCTAAGAGCATTAAGTAGTCAAAACTAATAAAAAAAATAAAAATAAAAATAAATAAATAAATAAAAACTTGAATTTGAAAAGTCAATCTGCGCTGATTGCTGACTGTCATAAACAAAAGTTAAAGTCAAGAATTCTCAGACTTCACAGACTTTTCAATGACAACGTAAGGAGAAATAACGAAAAAAAAAAATAAAAACGTAAGATGACAAAAATTGAGACAGTAATAGAAAGAGTAATAAAAACAAACAATGAATTGAATTCAAATGTAAGCACAAGGTGAGAAGGGAAGGGAGAAGAAGTAAGAGTAAGAAGACAGTAAGAGAAAGAAGAGTAAGCTAAGAAATTGTAGCTGCTGCTGCTGCTGCCGCTGACTTGGTAACAGCAGCTGGGCGGGTGTCCACTTCAAGCCGGCAAAATGTTGTTTGTTGCTCTTAGCGGTAAATAGACAAGCAGCCAGCCAGCCAGTCAACCAACCAAGCAACCAAATAACAACAACAACAACAGCGACTATAAAGTGAATGCAAAAAAGAAAAAACAAAAAAAAAAACAAAAAATAATTCAGGCGAGCTTCTTAAATTACCAGGCGGCAAACGACGAACGGCGAACGCGTCGAGTCGTTGGTTCTGCTGCTTGATTCGCAAGCGCAAGCGTCGTTGTTGGGAGGCCCGTCGTCGATGTCTATGGCTATGTCTTTGGCTATGTCTATGTCTATGTCTATGGAGTGGAACCATCAACCATCCTAACTGTGTGTGCTGTTCTACTTATTTTTTATCTTTATGCACACCTATACATATGTGTATATGTATATGTATGTATATACATTAGCAACAATCTAAGCTTTATGCATACATATGTATGTACGTATGTACATAAAGTAGCAAGTTTGAGGGCAACAGGTTGTCGAATTTCGAAAGGTTCTTTTAACATACTATCGAAATATTAGGTCTATCTATCTCTTTCCCTTCCTCTTTCCTTCTCTTTCTTTCTCTCTCGCTCTTTGCTATCCCTCTATCTCTCTCTCCCTCTTTCTATGCCTCTCTATCCTTCTCTCTATCCCTCTCTCTATCCCTGTATCCATCTCTTCCTCTATCCCTCTATCTCTTCCTTTCTCTAACCCTCTCTCTATCCTCCTCTCTCTCTTTCTCTCTATCCCTGTCTCTATCCGTCACTCTCTATTCCTCCCTCTCTCCCTATCTCTCTCTCTCCATCCCTGTCTCCATCCGTCCCTCTCTATCCCTCTCTCTCTCTCTATCTCTCTCACTCTCTGTGTGTGGCACACAAACAACTGACAAGTTGCCCCAAGGCTTGATTTTAACTCTAGATCAAAAGATCAAAGACCTTCTCTCTATCTCTGTCTCACTCTCCCTCTCTCTCTCTCTCTCTTTCTGTTTCTTGTATTTGCCTCCTGGTCAGTCTTTGCTGCCTTGACACTCTACAATAATACGCGAGAGTCAAAGAATTGAACTTTTCTCAATAGTGTCACGATTTTCAACTTGCATAAATTTCCCAAAAATAATCTTTGCCTAGACTCTACCTCTCTCTCTCTCTCTCTCTCTACCTCTCGTACACTACAAAGTGTTCGTCTACAATTCACACTGACTGTGTGGCCGCAACGAGTGTAAGTTGAAGTTAGCTTTTGGCCATTTTGATTTCTTTAGCTGATGCGCGCGTGATTTCAAGTTGTTGTTTTTGTTGTTGTTGTTATATGATTTACATGCTGCGCGTTGGTGTTAAGACACCTAACATGTCTCTGTAGAGTGCGAAAGAGAGAGAGAGAGAAAGATAGCCACAACTTGCTGCTGTTTATATTTATCAAGTGACCAACACGTTACGTTTCAGCATAGTGTGCAGAGTATATTGCAAGACAGATAACGTCGTGTAGGTTGCCAGTATTGGTAACAACATTTATTCTAGCCATAAATCATTGAATACATGTTAACAAGCATATGGCTTACTGCTAGATTCTAGCTTCAGTTTCAGCATCAGCTTCAACATTGCCATTAAATTATTCTACATTTTCAATTTCAACATGCAACAACACGAACAAATTCTTACAATCTTAAATTACAATCAAAATAAAAAAACATAAAAAGAAAAGAAGAAAAAAGGAAAAAGGAAAAAAAAGGAAAATACTATAAATAGAAAATAAGTAAAATATAAATATAGTAAATATATGTATAAGAGAAATACAATTTAATTAATTTAAGCCACGAGTCAACATAAAATCAATTAACGTTACATTTTAGCTTGAAAGTAATGAAATCATTTGCCAATTGCCAACAACAACAACAACAAGAAGAAGTACAACCCTGCTAACAAAACGCTCGTCACTTAATCAAATGCAGCAAATCTTTTTGGGCCAAGTAACAAAAAAAAAACGACAATAAGAAAGCCAAAGTTATATTTGGCCTGCCGAATATTTCATACACTTTCTTACAGACTTGAATGAACAACTTTTTCATACAAAAAAATCAATTTTTGACCGATTGTTCCTATGTTGATTATATGATATAGTGCTCCGATGTGAATCAAATATATCTGACATATATAAGTTGTCACTAAACTCTGATTATATAAGTTTCAGCGGCATAGCTTAACAAATAAAAAAGTTTTTCATATAAATACAAAATTTACGACAGATCTTACCTATGGCAGCTACATGATATATTAGTCCGATTTAGACTAAATTGAGACGAGAAGTATTAATCGTTAATTCTGTAAGTTTCAGCTGGATATCTAAACAAGCAAAAACGTTTTGCACTCTAAAACTTCATTTTTGACCGATTATTCCTATGGCAGCTATATGCTATTATTGTTCGATCTGTTCAATTCCGACTTATATACAGTGTAAATGTCATAGGAAGCATGTGTTCGTAGTTTCATTAAGATAGCTGAGAGACTAATTTGACAAACGGACCAACGGCGTTGCAGATGAACTTGGAAATTTAGAACCTGCTAGCGATACGGATCAAGATGTGCATATAGACATTTATACATGTATACGCTTTGCATAGTCTACCACTCCTCTTTAAGGGCATTACAAACTGCTAGCCAAAATAAATATTCCCACTGAAAGTGTATACAAAAAAAAAAAAGAAGCGAAAAACCAACCCGAATGCCAAATGCTGAAACCTTTATATATAAATGTATAAGTAAAAGGTAACTTAGCCTAATGAAAAGTCGCTTTTCCGCGGAAATTGGGTCAGAGCGCATAGAGGAAAAAGTCAAGCAAGCGAGCAAAAGGAAATTTAGCTTTAGTTTATTCGGTCTGGTTGAGAATCAAATGGCAAAACGTGTCGCGGTCGCGAGACTTTGGGTCTTGGGGTTATTACTCCTGCTTTTGGGTTTTATTTTTCTTCTTCTTCAATTTTGTTTTTTTTTGTTGGTTTTTACTTGGTTTAGGTGTATCTACTGAAACTAAAGTGCTCTGCTCTGCTTTTGCACTGCTGGCTTCTTGGCCCCATTGTTTTCCCGGCCATAAGCCAAATGCCTAAAGGCCTAAAGCTAGTTATTGATTTTTAACCGATTCGTATAGTTCGTTGGCAACGCATCTTGCTTATTGTTTATACCCCACGGACGGACGGACGGACGGTCGGACACACAGACGGAAGGACAGACGTATGTCCATACGGTCTGTTTTGGCTTGCACTTGTTGCCATGGCAAGGTGCACAATACTTTTTAGGCCACAACACCAAACAAGATACAACAATAACAATAACAATAGCAACACTAACAACAACAACAACAGTAACACTAACAATACTTCTTTGCCTTGGAGAGTTGCCTAAATTGAAAAACGTGGCTAAAATGCAATTTGCCAGCAGTTATTTGATTAAAATGCTTAGACTTTTGCCAGCTGCTGCTGCTGCTGCTGCTGCTGCTGCTGCTGCTGCTGCTGCTTGTTGTGTGTGAAACATTATTAAGCTGATTATCATAGCAATTAGCTTTGTTAAACGTCGGCTCATAGCAATCAGCCTCTGAGCATTGATCAACGGCAGTGGGGTAAAAAAAAGCTTAAGTCCTGACGGCAGTAATTTGTTATCTCTCTCTCTCTCTTTCTTTTTCAGTTTAGCTTACTTGTTGTCTCTTTTCTTTTCGTATTTGTCTGCGATTTTTCAATGCATTTTATTGACAGTTGATCCTAATGTTATTTTCTGATTTTTTCGGATATACAATCTTTCTTTCATAGTTTTGCTTATTTCATTTCTCTTTCTCACTGTCTTTTATTCACAGTAGTATTTGTTGTCTCTTTCTTGCAATTGCAGCAGCCAATGCAATGTTGCCAATCTTCACTAGAAACAGAAACTAACACTAGCCGCTGACTAGACCGGCATCTTTTTTTTTTCGTCTTCATTTTTAACTACAGCTCAGCTCAGTTGAGCTCTAACTATTGGCATTTTCTAGCTGTAGAGTCTTTAGGCTGCCTCGTTTGCTCGACTGTTGCCAAGGCCTGAAAGCCTGAGGCGTTAAGCAGCACGCAAAATTATGACCAGAAAGTCGCTCAACGTTGCAAAGTATTAGCTGGTTAGCAGGGGAAAATTGTTGGTTATGCATTGACACGGACACGTTCTGCTGATTCTCACTGTGTCTGTCTATGTCTCTCTACTACAAGCATGTGTGTGTCTGTGACTGCACAAGCAGAGATGTAAAGAGAAGAGAAGAGAAGAGGAAACTGAGAGTCAGTCAGTGTTGCTGACGCCAAGCCACCTCGTTGCACTTTCTATTTGCCAAGCCAGTGAACCATATGCCATTCTCGGCTGTAGCCAAGTCAAGCTACATGCATAGAAGTCTCCAATGCATTGGTTACATTAAGCTAATGACTTTATTGAATCGACCGAACAGCACATTCAGCGTGTGTGTGTATGTGTGTGTGAGGCCGTGCCGTCTCTTGACTCTTTGTATGACTTTTGCCTATCAAGCGCAAAATTAGCGCGGACAAATTAAATGAATAGACAACGGGTCTATCAACAACAACAACAACATCATCATCATCATCATCATTATCATTATGATTATGATTATTATCATCATAGGGAAATGAATAAAACGCTTTAGCGATTCTCAATAACATAAATTGGGTTAATACTTGACATGCAGAGAAACAAAAGACTTTAAGTACAATTGAAAAATCTTTGAACAAAAAAAAAAAACTTAACATACTCGCAACCAATGGAAACTATGCTTATATTAAATTTATATAAATTTATATATTTGTAATTTAAGAAATTAATTTTGCCAACAATACAAAGAGAGCAAAAAAATATCCTTGAAGGTAAAAAAAAAAGAAAGCAAGAAAACAAAATGATAAAATGTTATGTACATGAAAAGATAGCAAAATGTTTTTTAATGAGTAAGAGAAAGACAGCACTATAGTCATAAGGTAAAACAGAGATAGCTGATGGCATGTGGAACGGACAACATTTGACAGTAACAATAGCTATTGTCATCAAGACACTCAACATGTTGCCAGCTGTGGCAAGACAGCAGCAAGGTGCGGGAACCAGCAGAGGCAGTTGGGGCAGGTGGGAAGATAGTACGAGGCCTGTCAATGTGCTTATACATATGTATATATGTACATATGTAGTGCAGTTGAAGAAGGGGCGTTGGCAGCTCTTGATTGTTTGTACAACTTGCATATTATTTTTTTTGTAGTTTTTTTTTTTTTAGTTTGTATCCAAGTTGTCATAATGAAAGATAAATACTTGCAGTAGCAGCAGCAAAAAAAAAAATAAAATAGAAAAAAAAGTTTAGACAAGCCGCTGACAGTTACACACATAGATAGTTATGATGCACATGTGAAAGAGTATGCGAAAGATAGAAAGAGAGAGAGAGAGAGAGAGGAAGGAAAGAGTGTTGCAGAAGCAGACAATATGCCACTATAGTTCGATGGCAGCACCAATGGCAGCTGTGTTAATTGAAACCCTAAAAAGCGCTTAAGAAAAAAGAAGAAAAAAAAAAACTAAATAAAGAAAGAAAAAACTTTCACCAAAATTAGAAGTTGAAGACATCGCAAAGTAAAAGTTTTTCACGAATCAGTCGAACGTGAAAATTCAAAATGAAATAAGACGAGTAACAACAGCAACAAAAGAAGAGTTCAAACAGTCTGCAAGTCTGTAAGTCTGCCAGACAGATAGCCAGACGTAGACGTCAAGAGCTTCCGTAACAAAAAAAAATGTCCAAAAAATAAAAATGTGGTAACAACAAATCAAACAAGAAGAAGCAGCAGCAGCAGCAACAGCAGCAGTAACAATTACATATGAACAACATAACCGACAAAACTATGACAGAAGCAGAACGAATATAGTTGCAATAGCGTCAAGTTCCCCATCATTTCCCAGTCTTTTGCCATGTCTATGTGTTACGGCCTACTTCTTCAAACATTGTTGTCGCTGAGAGTTACAAGAGAATTACAAGTCTTAGATCTTTCAGCCCACAAATTGTAGTTGAGTCTTTAGATTAGCGTGAGTTAAGCTTGAGAACATTTTCTTAGTATCTTTTGCTTTGACTCAATTTATGTTGCATGTAAAACAGAACTCAACTTGAGCAGAGAGACAGAGAGGGAGATAGATAGACAGAGTAACAAATAGATTAACGGCAACAGGAAGATGTTTAAATGCTAGAGATACATAGACAACTCTGCGATCTATTCTAACTCTATGGCGCGGAAGTTCTTACTGCTCCGCTAACTGTTTTCTAGTCATAAAAAAAAACAGAGCATAGCTGGGAGACTGGGAGCTGAAAGACTTAGAACTGGAAGAGAGGGAGACTGAGATCTGGCAGACTGAAAGTTGAGAGACTGAGATCTGGCAGACTGAGAGCTGAGAGACTGAGATCTGAGAGACTGAGATCTGGCGGACTGAGAGCTAAGAGACTGGGAGCTGGCAGACGAGGAACTGGCAGACTGAGAGCTTGAAGACTGGGAACTGGCGGACTGGGAGCTGACAGACTAGGAGCTGGCAGATTGGAAGCTGGCAGACTGACAGTTGGGAGCTGAGAGACCGGCAGACTAAGAGCAAAGAACCTGGGAGCTGGCAGACTAAGTACTGGGAGCTGGGAGACAAAAGATTACGATTATGCTCAAACTTTTACATACGTCAACATTGTCTACCTGTGCTGAAAGATTTTATGATTTACGTCTTAAATGAAAAAGGGCAACACACAATTGCCAAGGTTATCGTTATATGTCACATGGCCAGAGCACGTGACTTATCGCTAGCTTATCAAACGGGCAAAATTGTCAATGTCTAATTGGCATTCGTTCTATCAAGTTTCAAGTGTCCAGCTGCCTCTTTCTTTATTTATTGCAAAGATATATATCTGTATGTCTGTGTGTGTATGCATCAGCTGACACAACAAAATGTCACATATGGGGGAGGGGGGGTAGCAGCAAAACTGAGATTGAGCAGCTCAAAAGATTGAAAATATTCCTAAGCTTAATTTAAGACATGAGTGAAAAGAGTTTTTCATTATCTTTGACAAAGCTTTTGCAGCTGCAAAAGTTTTATTTATTTTGTTTTGTAAATGTTGAGGATTTTCACTTGAAAATGAAAGCTGTTAATGCAAAACATAAATTAATTATTACATATTGTTTTTACACTGATGCAGATGTGCGAAAAAAAATAAATAAATATTTGAAATATTTATTATTTATTTGTGTGGCCAAAGTCCAATACAAATGTAAATGCTATGCATGCAGGCTGCTGATTTCCATGACAAATGCAATAGAAAAAAAAAAAAGTCATGCATAAAAACATTACATGTTGTACAAGCTGATTTTACAGGTTGAAAGTGTGAGAGAGACAGATACAGAGAGAGAGAGAGAGAGAGAAATAACCGGCTAGACTCCCACATACAATGGAATGGAATTCAGTTGATAATAATTAAGTTTTTGATCTATGTTGGAAAACAAGTTTTCATTGTGTGGCAGAGTTCAATCAATGGAAATAAGCAAAACAATATATTAATAGGACCGACAGATCTATATATATATATATATAAATATACATATATATATATATATTTATATGTATATGTGTGTGTATATGATATTGTTTGTCTTTTGTATTGCCGATAATTCTGTCATTTGTTGAAGAAATTTCGCTTCATTTAATTCACATTGAATATTACGAGTATTCGCACATTTTGGGATTGACTCAGCCGAGAAGACAACAATACTTTACAGTCACTCTGTCCGTCGCTCTGGCCGTCGTTGCCCTTTTAATGTAATTCAATTTATGCCTTATACAGTTTTATGCCAGTTATTGAACCGGTTGCCACTCGTCTTTTGTTTTCGCAACGTGCTTATTTTTATTTTTTTTTATTTTTTTTTGCCATATCATTCATAAGTATAAAAAAAAAAAAAACATTTCTATATCATCAATATATTCACACATACTACATAGAGAATATTTGAATATTTGATGTGTATTTTAACCCTTTTAACTTTATGGCAACATACGATGCGTATACATAATTTTTGTTCTTGTTTCATTTTTTATTTTATTTTATTTTATTTTTTCCTTCTTCAAGTTGAGCGCATAAAAAAATAAAAGAAGTAAAAAGAATTCATGAAAATAACTGAGGCGCGGTTCAGGTTAACAACCTTGACCGCGAATATCTGCCAAAGAGTGAGAATATTCTCATAAAAATTTAATTAAAAGCTTGAGGCAACTTTTCTCTTAGAAATTCAAATTCAAGCATACTCTCCACACTAGGCGTAAAGGGGCGTGGCAACTTAGCAAACAAAAGTGCCCAAATTGTGTGCTTTTAATTTGTGTATTGTCGCCAACATTTACAGACTCTGGCAAGTATGGCCTGCTGAGCTCTAAGTGCTTATTACTCAATATTATTTCCAGTTTTTTACTTTTATCGAAGCATCGATTGCGACAAAACTACAAACAATTTATGCTATATTCATGCATGGGTCATAGATCGAATCCCATCAGTTAAACGCACAATCAACATCGCTGAAGATCGCTGAACAAGAAAAATGTTTGGAGAGGTCATGATAAAAGTCGCAGAACGTTGCGCAAACATGATGAACACGAAAAAAAAACGAAGAAAGTAAGTTTAAATTAGATTTACCGACGATATCATACTCTTGCAGGCTTAAAAGACGACTTTCTTATACAAAAACTAAATTTCGGACCGATCCTTTCTATAATATAGTTGGTCGATTTGGATAAAATATGTACATATATATTTAAGATGTATAAGTCGGCAATAAACTTAAATTCTTTAAATTTCAGCCGTGTAGATAAGCAAACGAAAAAAATGTTCATCCAAAACTCACTTTACAAGCCATCAATTCTATGACAGCTATATAGTTCGATCCCACCGGTTCCAAATTATATACAGCTTATGACCATTGGAAGTTTGTGTGCCAAATTTCATTATGTTATTTTCAAAACTGAGAGACAAATTTAACGGACAGATGAACCGACGGGCAGACATTCAGATTTGGAACCTGCTGTAGATACTGCCCAAGAATATATATTTTATGTGCTATGCTTGCTTATGTGTCTTACAAATTTCTGTCCAAAACTGATATGCTCTATGCAAGTGTATAACAAACAAATTTGCGCAAACTTTACAAATTGATGATCGTAGCACATGAACAAATATTTGGATATTTTAAACATACATTGAGCATATAAAAAAAGAACAGAGCTGATACTCAAAATGTTGCGCATACATAGTTAAAGCATCTTTTGCTCTTTTATTTAGACAATGGGGTCAATTGTACAATTAATTTATAATTTCTATATGCTGATGATTGTTATTTTGTTGCAAAGTAAACTTAGGTTACTAGGTTGTGGTTAATGAGTAATGGGTAATGCCACTGCAAAACAAGTTAGAAAACTAATTGGAAATTTATCAGTTCGAAATGCAACGTTTTAGATTTCATTGAATGTCAAGCAGAAGTAATATTGTGATTTCCGGCACTCCTTCACTCTCTTTTGGAAGTGTCACGCTTATTTTTTTTACAGGGACTGTCTTGTCTGTCTGTCTATTCGTCCGTCCGTTATAGTGAAACGTGATTCACGCAATTTGTAGAGTTTCCAATTTTATGACAGTAGCGATCTTCAATGGGATCTCAAGCCTCATGAGCATTTGTAATCGTTATTTCGTTGCTTGCATACAAATTGCTGGTGAAATTTGCATACCCTGTAATCAAATTTTGTATATAAGCTTGTATATAACTAATATTATAATAATATAATAAAACTTTCAACTACTACATAGTAACTTTTAGTCGAGTCGCATATTGTTACAAATAATTTTGAAGCCCGTCTCTGGGGTTTTCTGTGGGTTGATTTCATAAGCAGTCAACGGTAGCCCGGTTAGCTGAGCTATAGGTAAGGTAGGTCTCTAGGTAATTGTCATGCAATTTTGTTGTTTTCTTCAATTGTTTTGTCATTTTGCAAGCTGCTTAGTTCCGTCAAGGCATGATATGAGTTGATAAGAATATAATAAATTTCATGGCTTAGATACAACAGATACGCAACGTTTAATTAAGGCAAATATAAAACTTAATTACAATGTTGAAGCATGGGAAGTTGGCAAACATTTGCTTATATCTTCAATTAGAGCTATAACAATGTTAACTATAATACAAATACTAATTACATATGATGTGTTCATAGAATTAGATTTCATTTCATTTATGATAGCTAACTGTTTCCCACAGTGTAATGTTATTATTTTACTGCTATTACTGTTACTATTTGCTATTGGCTATCGATTTCCATTCTAGCAGTTAATTTCCTGTCTATAATTCAATATCATGTGTCTCTTGCTGCACTTTGTGTTTCAAATCAATGCAACAAGCTTTCTACTACCTTTCCCCAAAATAAAAATAAATAAAATAAAAAAGAACAATGCAGAAAACAAAAACAGCAGAACATACAACAACAGCAGCAGCAGTAGCAGGAGAAGCAACAACAACAACAACAAAGAAACATAAAATCAAAACGAAAACAGACACAAAACACGAGAAAAGAATCGGTGAACCGCAGCAGCCGCGACACAACTTCATTTCTCTTTCTCCCTCTCTCTCTCTCTCACACGCTCACACATATATAGCAACTCAACTCTTTGGGCTCTTTCTTTATTCCCCTCTGCTCTGCTGTTAAGCAGCGCAGTTAACTAGCTGCATAAATATCAATTAAAAGCCAGAGAATGAAGCAAACAAAGCCAATAAGATCCACAGATACTACTATGTATAATAATAATAATAATACAACGTAATGTACTACATATAGCATAAAGCTTTGATGCTTTAAAACTCAATTACCGGTCACTTAATTACGCAGCTCATGCAGCAAACGTGAGAGAGCGAAAGAAAGAGCAGTAACAGCAGCAACAGCAGCAGCAGAATGAGAGTGCAATCAGGCGATCGTGTGAGGGAATGTAAAAATTTGCATTCAACAAGTTGTAAATATTCGCCTCAAATGACCATGAAGCTATGAAGCTGACGCCCAATGCTAGTCAGAGCATGCGTGCTGCTGCTGCTGCTGCTATTCTCCTCTCATCTCATTGCCAGTCAGACGCTCTCGCGCTATTTTGCTTGCATTTGCACAAAAGCTGTCCACGCAACTGTGAAGTATTTTCTTGTTGTTGTTGCTGCTGTTACGGCTACAAATTTGACCAGTCAACCAAAGCTTTTTCAACTCTCTCACTCACACTGTCCGACTCTCTTTGCACTTCTAACTCTCTCAGGTTATGTAAATCGGTTTTTGTTTGTATGCAAGTTCGTGTTGATGAGTATGAGGGTGTGGGCGTGGCAGACTTGATAAATTCTTTTACAATGCACGCTCAAATTTCGTTGTGTTTTGTTATTTTCATTTTTTTTTTTTTTTTTTTTGTTGTCGCGTCTCTGTCTATATAATTTTGTTGTTGTTGTTGTTTAATTCTTTGAGGGGAAGCAGCGCAGTCAAAATAAACGAGAGAAACACAAAAAATCAACAACAACCAGTTTTTTTTGTATTTTTGTTATGCGCCCGTTGCAGGGCTAACGGTGCTTAACGTCACCTACTTTATGCTCAGTTTCGGTTAAAAAAATACCTCATCAAAGCTTGAGTATGTATGTCTGTCTCTGTCTGTGTGTGTCTATGTTACTGTCTGTGCGCTGTGTTAACTGTTAAACCGGTTCCAACAACAACAACAAAAATTTGTGCATTGAAAACGAAATTATTTTTGAACACAAAAAAAAAAGCAGACGAAAAAAAAATTTAAGTTAAAGCGGATACCCTGCGGCTATTTGACCGACTTTGGCTTAAATGCTTCTTTACTCAATACGCTTCAAATTGACAGAGACTTTTGCTGTCAAATGAGTTCAAATTCTTAAAAAAAAGTCTCTTTATACTACTTTTTTTTACCGGTCTGTGACAATTTGCTGCATTTGCATGCAGTCGAATTCGACTTCGACTTCAAAAATAAAAAATCAAAACTTTAAGACATGTTCAGTAACTCGAGCGATAAGGTCGAACGTGTTCATAAACTTAAAATTTATCTTACGTCAAGCCAAATGAAAAACTGGTAAAGCAACAAACTGACAATATGACAAACTGACTGCGTGTCATGGCCAACAAAAAAAACAAAGTAAAGTTCTTAAAATACTTTTGACAATATTTGAAAAGCAATACAAAAATTTGTATATACATTATATGTAAATGTATATTTGCACGCTATCTATTACAACGCAACGATCAATTTTCAATTTGTTATAAAAAAAACTCAACTGTTATTTGATATCTAAAGTTTATATGTACATACAGATATTCTGCAAGCGAAGCTAATGCACTCATTCGACCTTTTTAACAGTTACTGTACTACACTGTACATCAAAACATAACTCAACATTTATCAAAGACTGTTACAACTGTTACAATAATATATTCGAAAATTGCATTACATACACAGTGGTAAAATTTGCATAGTTAACTCTACGTTTGGCTGCGTTGCTAACTGCGCTGCTTTACTGCCTCTGCTGTAGGTTTGTGTACTGGGAACAAAAAAATACAACTGAAAGATTGCATTGCACATTTATAAATAATTATATTGTACAACGCGCCGGCAACAACAGCAAGAACAGCAACAACAACAACTAAAACAGTTTAAATGACTTTCAGTCACGGCAGGTCGCAAGTGCAACAACAGCAACAACATTGCATTTGGCTAAGGGAGAAAATGAGGAGCAGCAACAGCAGCAGCAGCAGCAGTAGCAGTTATAGCTGTGGGCTGGCTTGTAGTAACTTGTATTGCCCCTGTTGTCGGCTGGCTTATAAAATGCAAAACTTTGCTGCTGTGTGCACAAAGTGTGCAAAAAAATTTACACTGTGATAAGAATTTTGAAGTTATTTCAACTGTAAAACTTAATTAGCAAATGGCAAAGCAATTAGAAAACTTTAAGATTTGTCGCCATTATATTTATTATTATTGTTGTTGTTGCTGTTGTTGTTGTTGTTACCAAAAAGTGTCGCATTGCAGTGTTTGTTCAATGTATCAGCAGATGAATTAGTTAAAATTTAAGTAAAACCAATGTGACGTCATAGTCATAGCTCCCTGTCTGACTCCAGCATTGGGGTGTGTCCATGTCCAAGTCCAAGCTTAACTAAACGTCACATTAACTATTGGAGTCGCATAACCTTGGCTATAATATATGTATATAGTGTATGTCTCTTCTGCCGCAACTATTTTTACTACAATTTGGCCAAAATGAGAAGTTGCTCTCATGCTCGCTTATTATGATCTCAGCCAGACACGCAAAGTAAAATCGCATTTATTTTCGTGTCGTTGTCGTTGTCGCTGTCGTTACAGAGAGATAAAAGGTCGTCGCAACAGTTTTAGTTTTAGTTAAGGTTTAGGTTTAGGTTTTAGTCGCACTGACCTAAAAGCTAATTACTAAATGGCCAACTCACATTTGGGCCAAATGGGTGCAGCACGCCATACATATGACTTTACTTAATGATGACCTATCCGTACGAGTGACCTATAAAAAAAAACACATTGTCGAAATGGGAACATTTTGAGTTGGAGTGTTGCTTGACAGGATTCAACTTAAGTTGGATTTTATAACGTTACTTTATAGCCATTAATTTTATGTGAAATAAAACTGAAAGTCTTTGTCATAAAATAATCAACAGTTAAAATTAAAGATTACAGAAAAAGGACAAAAATTAATTATAAAATTAATCTTAAGGTCAAAAATTGCAAAAGTTGTCAGCAGATTTGTGTGTACATTTTCCTTACTTTTATTATTATTATTAATATTATTATAAAGAATTAATAAGAACAGAAAATAATTGATTTTTGTTTGCCAAGCAGTTTGCCGTAATAGCAATATTCAATAAACAATAACAATAACAATAACAATATATGGATCTCTCTCTCTCTAGAGGCGTGCACAAATCGTTAAAGTCGCCAAGCCATGCAATGCTTGCTTGCTGCTTGTCTATACTACGACAGTTGAGCAATAAAACATAAAAAGAAGGTTGGGCGGCACAATTCTATTTTTGGAATACATAAAACTATTTCGTAACTAGAAAATAAATATATTCTATATTTTTATTTAATATAATATATATATTGTTACTTGATGATTATATATTCTAGATAGTCTACATCTACGTCACGTAGAATTTCCGCATGATTAAGCTTAACTAAAAAAAAAAAGATTGAAAATCTGCGCAAAGTCAGCAAAGTTTGCTGGAGTAAAGAAAAGAGTAAATATGCCAATGACATGAGATCTCAGATCTGAGAACGTGTCAACTGACTCATGTGATAAGTAAGTTTAGGAGCACAACAGGAAATTATCACAGAAAAAAAAATAAACACACACACTTAAAAAAAAAATATATAAAAAATTCCAATTCTAAAATATTATTAACAACTACAAAAATGCAAATGCATATAAACTAAAATTAGAAATAACTCAAAAACAAGAAAGAAAAAAAAAAGTAAACAAAAAGAGAATGAAAGAAGAAAAAAAAAAACTGCCAACCAACCTGTATTCGAGTCTAACCTGTTGTTGCTGCCGACGCTTACGCCGACGCAAGCTAAAGAACTTTAACTTAAAAGCTCGGCTTCTCACTTCGCCATACAAACACATACATATGTACAAATGATATTTCTCGCGTATTCTCTCTCTCTCACATACACTGTCAGGTAAGCTTAAGTTAAACACGTCGCCGCACAAGAAAAAGAAGAAGCACTAATGAATGATCGTAGTATATGTGACTGTTGGCAGTAACTATATATCTATATATGTATGTGTGTGTATGTGTATATGCATACGTAATTCTTTTATAGAGTTCATAAGATAAAAGGACACATTCAGCACTAACACTTCATGATTTTTATTAAGAATATTTTACGCGCGTGGCATTTTACTAGCTAAATTTGGTAAAAGAACGATACGCCGGTGAGAAAATCAAGCAACAAGCGCACACATACACATACACCGGTAAGCTACGTACATTTACATATATGTACATACATATGTATTCTGATGTATAAGTCGAGCTTTTATTTCGGACTATTGAATTTAAAACTATACGGCGGCATATTTACAAATATATGTATTTTGCCCACCTTTGTTTTTGTTACTACACGTCGTAGATATTGAAATTTTCGAGCGTTGAAATTAATGAAAGCATTTTGATAACTAATTTCAATTTACCGAATTTTAGTTACGCGCGATACACGTCCGACCCGTTTGGCGTTGTTTATGCTTCTAAAATAAATGTTTATCTAATGTTAAGCTCAGTAAATTAACAGATGGCGCCGCTTTTCAATTATTATTTAAAATACTGTTAACGCAACAGCGAAATTTAACGCAAAAATGAGCAACATCAGCTGTTCATAAACTGTTAATCGCCGATGAATGTTAACGACTTATCGATAAACTTATACACAGGCGGTACCATTAATTGAGAATTATTTTCAAAAGCGTTGCCTACTTGCTACTTGCTAAATATATAATTCATAAAACATTTATTTAAGCCTATACGTATTCGAAACGAACAAAAGTATTGAATCAAAGTATAAGTAGACAATGAAAATTCAACATTAGTAACATTAGTTTGCTAGCTTGGCATTGTGTGATTGTGACATTGTGGCGAGCAGAACGTTTTCTAAGCTGTTTTTTTTTTCAATCAATAATCTGCGTTTCTATTTAAAGCTGAAAAAGAGTTAAAAAATAAAAAACTTTAGAAAATACTATTCTTAACATTTTTATGTATCAATATATTATATACATAAGAAATACATAAGTTTTGTTTCTGTCGCGTTGTGTTCGTTATCTTTACTCTGTGCATTCGTGTGTGTGTGAGTGTCGGATGTCAGATTCCAAAAAGTATTAAATTCTCGGCAATTGAAGTACGGAATTGGATCCCGTTGGTTGACGACTTAAACAGAATTTGCTTGTTATTGTATCAGTAAAATACATAAAATAAATATAATATTAGGATAATATTATAATATTAATCGCGCGCATATTACGCTTAAAATATTTCTTCATAATCTTATTGCGCAGCCTTTAAAAGTTGTTGCTCTTCCTCCCTCTCTCACCAAAGCGCAGTTCACAGCCACCATACTTTTTTTTTCGTTTCTTTTATCAACTATTTGAAAAGTAATTAAAATAAGAATGGCGCCAAAGAAGATAAATCCTTTTATGATGTTTGTGAACGAATGGCGCGACAAGCACCCGGAAGCACGCCGCATGACAATGGCAAACGTTGTCGATAATTGTGGCAAAATTTGGGCTGTAAGTGTACAAATAAATATAAATACGTAATAAAAATTATATATATATATATATATATATATATATATGTATATATATTAGAATATGAATGCACAACAGCGTGGACCATATGTATCGGGCGCTAAAGATGCTAATGTAGCGGCGCGTGCTGAAAAGAAAGAAGGGCGTATGTATTCCAATGGACAATTGGTTTCTGCCGTATTGCAAGAGGAGCGCAACGCAGCGAATAAAGAAATGCAGATGAAACGTAATATTGAGAATATTATCTTAAAAGCTAAAGATAATCATGGTAAATAATAATAATGCAATTTCATTTCTAACTAAATTATTAATATTCAAATAATATTTTGTAGAACTGGAAGATCTTGAATTTAACTTTGTCGCTTTTAATTATTTCACAAGAGCTTTGACCGCTGATATTTATATACCAGCTGAATTTGCTGCTTGTCAATACTCATTGAAATCAGGCCGAATTTCTGTTTACAGCTCTCATATCAACCCTGGTAAGTTTATGCCATATGCTCGTAATACTTTTCTTTAATTATTCTCTAATTGATATTCCCATAGGACACATCATATTTGGTCAAGGATGTGATTCACAGCTACATACTACGAGCACACATCAATTGCCATTGCCACCAAATGCTTTGGGTGAGTCGAACATGGGTCGACTCTATAATTGTATTATCGAGTATTTACGTGGCTGCCAAAGCAAAGATCACACTGAAGATAACAAGCCGTTGATAGTATACACCACGACGCCGTTGATACCCATAGTGCAAAGTTGTTTTCGATATTTGGCGTGTGACGGTGATATGAGGGGTGGTGAAATTTTGGTCTATGATTTGCAATATTTGTTCTACGTGTTGAAGAAAGAAGTCATGGATTTAGCCGATTTGCCATCTACTAATATCAATAAGAGTGTTACGGATAATTTCGTGACCAATGATTTCTTTGAATATACTGGTGGCATCTCCTGTCAGGTGAGTTATTCATTCTCAATTCTATTTTGATCCGTTGCTAAAATTTTTTTTTTTCTTGGTTGCAGTTCCATGAGGATAATGATCGCGTGAAGTATTGTACACAATCATTGGTAACCCGTTGGTGTTACATGTTCAGCGATTATATGTGCGGTGATCTGGCAATAAAGCCGATACCAGGAAAACATATGCCACCAAAGCAAGAGACAAGATTTAAAGTTACTGAACCAAACGAAGTATCGCTACGTAATTCCTCTTCCGCTTCATATTACACAGTTCAATCAAATCAGTCCAATATCAAGAAAGAGAAGCAAACAACTGACGACTATATGCCAACTGATCATACAGCATTTACAACTAACTTAAATACATCGGATGAATTCCCCGGTTTGGGTTCACGGAATTCAAAACCGCGTCGTCAAGTTTTGGCTAGTGCTACGAATTCAACAAGTCGTAAAAACCAATGGAATGTTCCAGCCTCCTCCAATAATAATTCTATTGATTTTGAGAATGCTTTCAAAATGCCCCGCCATTAAATAAGCAAATTGTTGAACAATTGTTACATTCACACATCGTTTCACAAGTTTCTAATTTTTAAGATTTTTATCATAAGTTCATGAATTTTCTCTTTTGTTTTATAATTCGTACATTAATACACTTTAAAATATAGTGTAGCATTAGACTCTAAGAAAGCATAGAAAGCTAAATATAATTATGTTCTGAAATAAACTTATTCATTAAAAAATAATATCTTTGTGAATTTAAGTGTATTTACTAGTCGATCTTTCAGCAAGCAAATGTTCTAACTGTTTACAAAAGATAAAGCAGTAGGCGTAGCAAATCTCTCACTGGGCCAGCAGAATTAAAATGGCGAAGTCTTCAATGAGTACAACTAAATGCAGCAGAAAGAGATCACAAATAAAATGAATGAGCGTCGAAAGAGAGTGCACGCATTGACAGGTAGATAACATGTATGTGTGTGTGTGTGCCTTGCGTGTGAATTACATGCAAAAAGATGCTAAACATGCGATGATTTAGCTTTAATTAATCGATCATCCCCCTATATCGATAGTCACTCTTGCATGATGATCACTAAATCTGCACTGCTTAACACTATTTTGCAACACTGGGCATTTTAAAAGTTAAGTTCAAAATATTAAGTAGCAACCGTGTTACTTTTGACAAAAGAAAATATTGATATTGCAATTATCTGAGCTATTTAATAAAATTAAATAAAAAAAAATTGTGAAAAATGTAAGTAAATTTATATGAAAAACACTTATACATACATCCATACATACATACATCCATACATACATACATGCATACATATACATTCAAACATAAGGCAAGTTCACGTTTGCAGGAGCAACACACACTTGCAAACCTTTATACAGACATATCGTGCCTCTGCCTGTGTGCGTATGCCTTTGCTTGTGTGTGTGAATACTTTTAGTATGCATGTATGGGTGTGTGTGTATGTATCAAGCAAAAGTCAGCCGCCATATTTGACACATTCGTAATTTGTAATTGAAGCGCGCCCAGCAAAATGTTTAGGATCGGTCGGAAACGTCGAGAATATATTCCCGATATAGAGGAATTACTACCAAATCGTGAATATAAATGCGAATTTAATTGCAGAAAAAGATTTAAGAATCGAATTCCATATGAACAACATTTATTACGCGTACACGACATTGATGCTCGTGAAAATCAATTTGATTCATTCATATGTCCAGTTGAATATTGTGAATATACTGGAAACCGTATGAATCTATTGCGACGACATTATCAGAATCATCATATGGAAAAGAAATTCCATTGTGCGAATTGTAATCGCAAATTTTTACTTGAATCGCAGCATATCAAGCATAGATGCGAGCAACAGATATATGAATGTCATATTTGTGCCAAGAGTTTCACGTTATTGTGCAAGCGAAATCGACACGTTAAGCAATGTGTAAAGCGTGGATCCAAAGAATCCATGGAAACTGGTAGCTAGCTATATAAAGAGTATTGCAATTAGATATATTTATGTATTTTTATTATTTTCTAGATGAGATTATAGTACTTTCATCACCATCACCATCACCTCCAGCAACTACTTCAGAAATTCTTAGCCCACAACGTCTAAGTCCAGCTCGTCCAATTCTTAATCAGAATGCTATTGCTACTCTGACTACTGCTACTGGTCCTACAGCTACTCAGACTACTGTTATCCGTCCTACTGCTACTGGTCCTACAGCTACTCAAACTATTGCTACTTGGCCAACTGTTACAGCTGCTACTACTACTTCTGGCGTGCCTGCTCCTACTTCTGCTGATTCACTTCGTTCTGTTCGTCTACTTTCTACTCGTCCTATGTTTAATCCGATTCCTCCAGCTCTTATTCCAATTACTTCTAATCCACATAAGAAATTTAAACCAGAAAATAAGAAAACGGTTACTGTTGTGCCCGAAATTACAATTGATGAAATCATAGAGCTTCTTGGAAGCATTAATAACCAAACCGTTGAAGATGTTGACTTGATTAAAGAGTTGATACGTTTGACTCCATTGGTGCAGATGTTGCATACATAGGACTTCTCGACTTTTCTACTTTAAGCATATTACTATTTTTTTTATCCTAAGTTTGCACTGCTTGTAAAAATAAAAGAATAAAATATGTAGATAAAGTTATAAAATAACAAGAAAATACTGAACTACAAAATGAAAGAACAAATTAAAAACATTTTTATTTCATCTTAAAATTAAGAGTTTTGAGGCACAAATTTTAGTTATAAATTCAGTGTAATTATCACAAAAAAAATAAAAATAAAAAAAAAAATAATACCAATTAAGGTTGCAATTCATTTATATTATATAAGGCATTAAGTTATAATGCATAGTAGGAAGCTCTGCGGATTATATAAATATATTTATATATTCTTAATCAGCTGAACCCAAATTGGGTTGTCCTTATGTTTTAAGATTAACATTTTTGTCAGTTCCAAAGCTATCTTTGACAAATTTTTACATAGACTATATGTAAGTCGGAGAAGGACGGATTGGTCAATGTTACATAGCTGTCATAGGAACGCACAGTTTAAAATGGAGTCTTTGGTAAAAGAAACAAAAAACTGTGATGCGGATAATTTATATCCGGTTAAAAAAAATTAAAATTTAACATAATCTTGAGAAATTTGCTTCAAATTATAGATTATATAGTTGTTATCCGATCGCTTAAAAATCAATTAGTTCTATGGTAAACATATTCAATAAACTAACAAAGATATCAAATCTTTGGCACTTGTTATACAAAATATAAACGAAATTGAATTCATAACAATTCTTAAAAAAATAATATTTGGAACAAAAATAAAAATTGGTAAATTGATAGATCAATAAAAAATTGAAGTAAAACGTCAAATCCTTTAACGAATACTTATAAAGTAACATAGAATACGTCTTGCACTTAATGCATTTCGATTAATCCAATAGAACTTTTCTCAGCCTTGACGGCTAGAAATTAATACAGATTCATCAAATGAAATTTTTAGCTTATACCTAGCTAATAATAGTTATTGGGTAAATAATTTGTACAGCCGCAGCCATAGTTGCAGTTATATTCGCTGCATTCCCAAGATGGTTGATTATATCCCGAACTTGGATCTATGTAGTATTCACGTTCTGGTATATCATAATGTACATTCGATTTTATCGATGTCAAACGACGTCTTAAATCGTGGGGTCCCAATAGTGGATATGACTCGGGCTTATTTTCAATCGGATAACCATAATTATAGGAACCTGTCGTTTTATATTCTGGCATTTTGCAAGTATTTGAAACTTGTCCTTTTTGCTTGGAAGACTTTTTCGGGAAGCTATTGTTTGTCGTAATTAACGATGGAATATATTGTGGAGTCGGTATTAGCTTTAAATTTGGTCTCTGGTCTGTTGGTATTATTGGTGAATTACTCCTTGACCTTGCAAAAATCGTTGGTGAAAACTTGTGGCTTAAAAATTCATCCGTTTTAGGATTTAATTGATCCACTCTTGATTTGTCAATGCCAATATTTAGAAAAACTTCTCGAGCTTCATCACGTCGGGTTCTAAGTATTATTCTTGGCGACTTTGATCTACGGTAACGGCTGCGACTTCTGCTCCGAGAATTGTCCCTGTCAGGTTTCCGATTATTAGATCTAACAATAATTCTTTGCGGACTGTGCGAACGACTTGGACTTAGCTTCAAGCGATATTTACGAATTCTTTGCGATGAAATTCTTTGATCACGGCGATTTCTTGATTTAGATCTAGATCTACGATTGTTCGATCTGGATCTTCGCCAACGTTGAATAGTCGAATTATAGGTCCTTTCATTTATTAAAGGGCTGCGTGTTTTTCGACTATTTGAGCGTGATCTAGTTTTTCTTCTTCTTCGCTGATGGCTTTTTCTGGGTGAAGTACGTCTGGGACTCCATCGACTACGAATTCTCGAGCCAGATCTAGAGCGACTTCTATTTTCGTTAAAGCCATCTCTATCGTTTCTATTGTAGATCCAATTATTTCTTGCAGGACTTTGCCTCGGACGACTTTTTGAACGTGATCTTGTTCTCCTGCCTTGCCGATTGTTGCCTCTTCTTGGCGAGATGCTTTTCAACAGACGTCTTGTTTGACTTTTTGAGCGTGATCTAAGGCATCTTTGTGCTGGATAATAAGACAAATTGTAGTTCAGCATCCTTCTGGGTGAGCAGCTTTGTGAAGAGCGTCGTTGGCGACTTTCCGAACGGAATCTGCTAGGACTGCGCCGCTGGCGACTGCTTGAGCGTGTTCTGGAATGCTTGCCATTTCGTGCATTTTGTCTGCTAAGGATTTCAGAAATTAAAGTATGATCTTTAATACTTTCTTGGCTAACATGTTTCAACGATATGACGAGATTCTCTTGGTATTGAATCTTTGGTTTCAATTGCAATGCGTTTAAATCGTTTAAATTTTGTTCATTAAAATCAAACAATTTATTGTGATCTATTGATTTATCGGTTTGTTGTAATTGGTCTGGAAGCGGTATATTCTCTAGGAGAGTCTCTTTGCTTTGTTGCATAGACATATCAATATTTGGTTGTATTTCCAGAGCTGTGTCTGGCGTAGATTCCGACATTTGAGCTTGGATTTCCGTCCCCTCATTTTTGGGAGCTTCAACGATTTCATCATTTTCATCGATTGTTTTTCCACAGAGTTTTAGTAGTAGAAAACTATCTTCATCTTCAAAAATATTATCTAAATCCTCATCGATGGCAGCCATCAATTCTGGATTAAGCATCGTTCGCTCATTATCATTTATTGAATCCGTTTTTATATCTTTTATTGTGTTATTTAGATCTTCATTATTCTGCATCTGCTCCAGTGAATTCTCTAGAATCTGCTCTTGCAAATGCTCGACATTCTGCTCCTGTGAATAGTTTAGATTCTGCTCCTTAAGCTGCTGTGCTATCTGATCCTGTATCTGCTTCTCGCACTGTTTGATCTGCTGCTGTATTTGCATCAGTATCTGTTCCTGTATTTGTTCCTGAGTCTCCTCATTTATTGGCTTCTGTGTCTGCTCCTGTATATTTTTCTGCATCGGCTCCTGTGCCTCCTCATGCATCTTTTCCGGTTCCTGCTCCTCCATCTGTTCTTGTAACTGTTCTTGTGTCTTCTCCTGTATTTGCTCTTCCATCTGCTCGTGAATTTGCTCCATTTTATCATCAATTACGGACAAGTCCTGTTGCCCAATTATAGTTTCATCTGACAAATCTCCAGGCATATGAAAATTGGAATGCATTTCAAGTCCCAAATCAGCGCACATATATTCGGCAAAGGCAAAGCACCAACGTGTAACATGAGACTTGGCACAATGCTTTGTAATGTCATGTTGCCTATGGAACTCACATCCAATATTTGACAGAGTCTCATATAAATCCAGATTAAATACTGCATTGGTCACTTCAATGGATTCTGGTGGACGCAGTTTGCTAACTTCACAGGTGGCTGCTTTAAGTGCATAAAATAGATATTCTATGGAATATATATTTAAATGGCAAGCGACGCCTCCATTGAGAAATCGTAGTACGCTGCTGACAATTGGAATCTGTTGCTCCAGTGTGAAGACAGTTTCACCCTGCACAAAGTCGAGTAAATCGAAATAAATGCCAACTAAATCTTTGCTGCCCAAGGCATTTGGTGGCAGTGGCAATTGATGTGTGGACTTTGCATGTTGCTGTGCTGCATGTTGATTTACGCTTGGAATAATTCCTTGACATTGAATATATTTTTATTAGAGATTTGGCAGTAAATATGAATTATAATTGAAAATTTACCGGGATTAATAATTGCATGATAAATGCTTTGTATGCCATGCATCAATGAGAAACGAGATATAGCCAGCTCTGCTGGCAATTCATTTGTAAAATAATTCACCATAAGAACATAATATTTTTGCTTTGCAAGCTTATTGCGCTCGGCGCAACTGCGCAGTAAATTATCAATTTCTTGTTGGCTCTCATTCTCTTTGATTTTTGCTTTATTCAGCAAATCGTTGCTGTTTTCGTAGCTAGTCTGTAGTTTAAGTGCAGGCTCTAGGTAAGATTCACGCTCGTCGAAACTCATTTTCTGCAATAAAAGAAAAAGCCACAGCAGAGATTTAATTGAAATGCACATGGATATTGTATGAAAATAAATATGTCTTTTATATTTACCTCCCATGCTGGTCGTGCCAGTTTTATGCTATGTTGCCATGGTAAGGTGCAGCATTGCAGTTCACGCCATGCATGTACAAATTGGAAAAATGCAATAGTTTCCTCATTTTCCGGCATCATCACATTGGTCTTTTGTGAAATACAAAACCTTCGCGCACCGCTGAGGTCTCAATTTACATATTTGCTGTCATCGATAATAATCGATAGTTTAGTCTATCACAAAACAAAGTTACGTTAAACGGTAAAATTCAAAATATTTTATTAAGCATTATTATGATTATTTATATTTATTTACATTATTTAAGTATGAGTATGAGTCATTAATATTATTTTCATTCTTATTATATTTTTAATATACATTTAATAATTATAATTTAATATTATATTGCTCGTATGTTGTTTTCCGATATTATTAACATTAAAATGTATCGATAGGTCGAATGAAAGTGTGTGTGAGTTAACAGCGCATGTTAACAGTTGAGTAACTGTGCTCACAAGTATTTTCGCTCAGCTGATATTGGTCACGGTGACTTGCATTGAAAAGTCTCATCCCTAACGTGAACGTGGAAGAACACTGGAACGAAAAACACACGTCAAAAATTTTAACACAAGCAAAAAAGTAGCATTTAAACCATTTTCTAAATGCACTTAATACAAAATTAAAGGTTTGCTGTAACTACTTTTCTATATTAAGCAGCCAAAGTAAAACAACATAACTGCCACGCAACCATCAATTCAAAAGCAAGGGCAGAGACAGCCACGAAAACAATTTAAGTTCAGCTAACAACAAAAAAAACAATCTTAAAAGCAAAGAAGTCCCAAAGAAGACAGCAACACTAACCAATCAGCTATAAAAATGTCGACAAATACAGCGGGACCCACAAAACAAGAAATTGAAGCCGTATTCACACGTCTGCGTGCGCAACCTGCCAACAAGGTTAATTCCCGCATAATATTTATTTAATTGATTTGTTGTTTTATTGAGTTTTTCTTACTTTTTTATTTTCATTTTAGTCCTGCTTTGATTGTGCCACCAAGGCGCCAACTTGGTCATCTGTGACATATGGCATTTTCATATGCATCGACTGTTCGGCTGTGCATCGAAATCTGGGCGTACACTTGACCTTTGTACGTAGCACGAATTTAGACACTAATTGGACTTGGCTGCAGTTACGCCAGATGCAGCTTGGCGGCAATGCGAATGCTGCACAATTCTTTCGCTCTCACAATTGCACCAGCAGCGATGCCCAAATCAAATATAATTCACGTGCTGCTCAACTCTACAGAGATAAGCTAACGGCACTTGCTCAACAATCGATGCAGGTGCATGGCACCAAGGTTAGTTTTTCATTCAATTTCTATGTTTTATTGATTGTTATGTTACATTGAGTTTCGTTGAGTTTATTTAGTTTTTTTTTAAATCAAAATTTAACACAACATTTGCCGTTCTTTGCTTGCGCTTTATTCGTTCTCCCTCCCACCACACACACACACAAACATACGCACACTCACACAGCTGCATTTGGATGCGTCGTCAGACAAGAACGAATTCAATGATGCTGGCAAAGCAGATGAGGAAGATGACTTCTTTGCTCAATGCGATAACGATAACGATAATGCCAATGCAACGCCTAAGCTTGAGAACAACAACATTAATTTGGCACTAAACAATGTCAAGGTAACGTACAAAACAAAACAAAAAAAAAAAAATAATAAAAAAATACAACACGCGTTCGCTGTTAGAATTGCAAAATTGATTTTGATTGATTTTAATTTTATTGCACTTTTATTTTGATATGCAAACAATAAAAAATAAAATTTATGTCAATTTTACTTGCAGTTGGAGACTAAGACAACAACAACGCTTGCAACAGATATTGGTGCGCCAAGTGTTGATCTATTAAACTCAATTGTCCCACCAGCTGCGGTATCCTCTTCCATTGGTGTGCGCAAAATACAGCCCAAAAAAGGATCCGTAAGTTGCAGCAGCAATTTTTAGTTAATTCAATGATTTCCTAATTTCAGTTGATTTTTTAAATCTTTAGCTGGGCGCACGTAAAGTTGGCGGTTTGGGTGCTACAAAAGTAAAAGCAAACTTTGCTGATATTGAGGCACGTGCAAATGCAGCAAATGAAAGTAAAACAGCCGCAACACTATCTGGTCCCACTGAGAAAATACAAACAGCCGAAGAGGAGCTAGAAACGGTAGCAAGCATGCGTTTGGCATATCAAGATCTATCGCTGCAAAAGACACGCGAGGAGGCCAAACTCAAAACCATCGATCCCGCCAAGGCCAAACAAATGGAACGACTCGGCATGGGCTTCAATTTGCGTGGCTCTGATGTTGCACATTCAGCCCTAAGCGACATGGAGACCATACAACAATCAGCTGCACCCAAAGCCAGCAATCAGAGTAAATTGGCTGCACTCGATAGCGATAACTTTTTCAATGATTATACGCTGAAATTGTATGGCGATAAAAAGGAAACATCATCGAGCAGCACGGGCGGTGGCAACACTAGTAAATTGGATAAATTTGAATTAGATGCATTGGGCTATGAGACAATTGAACCAATTGGTGGCTCACATAGCAACATCACATCCATGTTTGCAGCCAGCAATGATTATGACAAACCGAAATCGAATGTTGCAACTGCAGGAGCAGCATCAGGCAACACTAGCAGTAGCAGTAAAAGTAGAAATATTAAAACTTATGAACCAGTTGAAGCACAACAAAAGTTTGGCAATGCCAAAGGTTTCGGTTCCGATCAATATTTTGCAAGCGAACAATCACCGGCGGATATCAGTGCAAATTTGAATCGTTTCCAAGGCTCACGTGCAATATCGTCATCAGATTACTTTGGCGATGGAACATCTGGTGGTAACAATCGCAGCAGTAATTACATTTATTTAATAATATTTAAATATTCAAATATTAATTAAAATTTTTGTTTTGTTTTGCAGGCAGCGGAGGTTATACGACAGGTGTTAATTTTAATGCGCCCGATTTAGATGATGTCAAGGAAAGTGTGCGTCAAGGCGTGCATAAAGTGGCCGGTAGATTGAGTAATTTGGCCAATGATGTGATGTCATCGTTGCAGGATAAATATGGTTACTGATAGCAGTCGCAATAACAACAGTAACAACAGTAGCAACAGCAGCAGTAGCAGCAGAGCCGAAGTTAATTTGAAATCTTTTGATATAATATATAGTCTCTCACTCCAAGTTTAAGCAAAAGTGTGCAAAAAGTTATAAACGAAAAAAATCAATTCCAAAATCAGCAGCGATGCTAGCGCGTTGCATCAATGGATACAAATTCAAGATTCTTGTATAAAACAATGAAGTTAAGCGTAGTGTCTTTACAATCCATAGATATATATATATATACAGCATATACTCTATATGACAAATTGATCGATATGCAGACTAAATACACATTGCGAAAAAAAATATATATATATAATGTAAAATTTAGAGCATTGAATGCAGACATGAAACAAATTCTAAACAAAAAAAAAAGAAAGAAAGATACAATTATATATATATGGTAGATATCGTATATGTATATGATAATATCAGAATTGTGGAACAAGTATTAGTTCTTAAGATTCGAATCACATGGCTGATATGTTTGTTTATTTTTTTTTGTATGAGAATTTGTTTAACACTTTTTTATTATATACATATATCTAAAAAAAAAAAAAAGAAAAAATCACAAATCAATTTTTAAGGCATTCATTGAACTTGCTAAGTTTTTTATTTTTTATTATTTTAATTCTTATTTTATATGTTTGTTAATCTTTTAATATTTTGTTGGAAATTAAGCATTAAAAGTGTAAAGATTTATTTAAATTTATATACATTTAATATGCACTGTGCAAAGAGCAGTAAAAAATGTCATGTTAATTTAGCTGAAGAAAATTTTTATATACATTTCTGCAACTTGTAGTAAAAAAAAATGTTGATTTATATAGAAAATAATAATAATAATAAATAATGATAATAATATTTTTTACTATTATTAATTATTATTGTTATAATTATAAATAATAATAATAATATTATTATTATTATTTTTTATTTAAAGTACATAAAACACACTCGAGTTAAAAAAACAGAAAGAACTTTTATTAAAATGCGCTGATAAAAAAAAAACGAAAACATATAAAAAATTTGACTAATAATTACACAAGAAACTTGAATTTAAGACTCGGCGCAAATTTTTGTAGCATGGAAAGAGATTTCGTTGCAGCTGGCGATGCAAGAGCAAATCTTTTGTAGCGGCATTGCAATGGTAATGAGCATCAGTCATGGAACATGTTGTTAAAGTGTGTATGACTATCAATCGGCAACTTAATGGCGACGCTTGCTGGGATCGGGACGGACGCGAGCACGTGCAGCATCGGGAGATCCATAAGCGATGGCATGAGAAGTTGCAGAACCACCCTCACCCGTGCTGAAGGAGTTGGCAATGGCAATGGCGCCACCGTTGGTGCCACCGAAGTCAATGGGGAAGAAGGTACCAGCGGGCAGAGGAGCTGGCTTCTTGGCTGGCTTAGCAGGTGCGGCAGCAGGCTTCTTGGCAGCTGGACGACGAGCATTGGGAATGCGTGCAGCTGGAACCTTTACGACTGGTTTGATTGGTACAGCAAATTCCTCATCATCTTCTTCGACATCATCGGCAACAGCATTCTCGGCTTCCTCATCCTCAACGGCAGCAACATGAGCTTCGGCAGCATCCTCGGCAGATTGATCCAATTCAACGATGACCTTCTTCTTGGCTGGCAGATAACGCTTGGCTGGTGTTGGCACAACAGCAGCAGCTACGGGAGCAATTGGAGCAGCAGCTGGCAACTCATCCTCAACGACGGCAACTTGTTCAACAGCTGGAACTGGAGCGGGTTCCTCGGCAGCAACATCAGCATCAGCGGCAGCAGATTCTTCGGCAGCAGCAAAGTTAAAGTCACGTGGCACCTTGGCGGCATCATCATTCTCAACAGCTGGAGCAGCCTCAGCTTCAGCTTCGGCAGCATCGTTGGTATCGACAGCAATCTGAACAACTGGAGCCTCATCGGGATAGGCCTCGGCAACAGAGCTAGCACCATTGGCACCGGCAGCGCTGAACACATCATCAGATTGGCTGCTCTCAGCGCTGCTGGCATCAACTGCCACGTCAGATTCTGCGTGATTGCAATCTTTTGTTAGATCGGATTAAGGAAAATCACGGATTAGTTGGGATTCTTGGGACTGTTAGAGCAGCTGAGTTGTAATGCTTACCCTTCAAATATGTACCAGTGGCAACGGTCTCACCAGCCACAAGTGCGCTGGCTGCTTGAGTGGAGCGAGCATGAGTGCGTCCTGGTTGCACATATTGCATATACATGATTCTCTGCTGAGGACCAGCACCGTACCATTCAGCGGCAGCTGGTTGCTGATAGTAAACCATTCCTGGAACAAAGTATTGCCGATCTTCAGTAAGCAGTTGAAACAAATGTGCGTATGAATGTGCGAATTAATGGATATGGATATGGAACGAGAAAATATATATATGTATATTTTATATGATATTAATGAGAAATGTGCAATGAGAAAACCGAAAATCCAATATGCAGGATAACATTATAACATATCAAAGTTAACAGTCCTTTGGGATTATTTTCACTTTTTTTGGTAACTCACTTTTTCTAGCGGGCAATGCATCGCCACTGGCCACAAATCCGACGATCACCAACAAAGCAAAAGCAGCACAGAATTTCATATTTGAATATAACGTGTTCTTTCTTTCAGTGTATAAAATCCTTTGAGTTTATATAAAAAGTTTTGTTGATATTTGTATATTTATTGAAAATTTCGATTCAATTTCAAGACGCGCACTGATCACAAGCAGGAGCTAAACTTGACACTGAAGTTTCCACCAAAGAAGTGATGACTGGACAACGCAACGCGTTAGATTTATATACGAAAACAGATTGGCAAAAAAAAAAATTAAAAAAAAAAATACAAAAACAAAAAAGAGTCGCAGAAAACGTAATGAGGCAAAAGTCGGATATACCCATAGTAGTGAGGTCTTAGCACTGCCCCCTATTTAGTATGCAATGTTTGTTCTATCTGAAACCCGAGTCAACTTCATGCGTCCGAACGTGCGAACCGTTGCTCGTTGTTCGCTGATCGTTGCCAGTTGCGAAGTTGAATCAAAAAAAAAAAAAAATTTGCATTATCGAATTGTGAAGGTGAATATGGAATATGGATACGATAGATAGGATGGCTGTTTGGATGGATTCAATGCATATGTGTGAAGATCACTTAGGGAGTTATATATGTAGCATATTATTGACACGTTTCAGCTGTCACTTTATGCACCTCTTTATGAACAATTTCAATCAATTTCAAGTATAATGTTTCAATTTTTAAGATCACATTATAATTGTATTGTACAAACGATCCTAAGTATAATACAGAAAAAAAAAACAAATGTTGTTGGTAATACAAAAAGTAAAGTAATGCACGCATGTTAACCATAACAATAAAATTGCCAATTTAATTTTAAGGTCATATTATGTGGAGACCCGTGGACAACATTATGGATGACAACAACAGCAAAAAAAAAAAGAAAAAAAAATCGAGAAATAAAACGAGGTTTATGGGTGCGTGTGCGACTTATCGCCGTTGATAAAAGTGAGCCGCCGCCTAGAGAATTAAAATAAAGCCCAAAGACATGTAGTGCATAAATAAAATGGGAGATGAATATTTCAAGACTATTCAATAAACCAACAACAACAACAAATGGTAAAGACATCAACAACTGTTTAAGCGCGGGATGCATAACGGAAGAGGAACAAAAAAAAAAGAAGAAAACTGCCAGGAATTGGCTGTGATTCATCCTGAAACTAAACTTAACTCATTCGCTTCACTGACTGATGACTGACGTCAGTTGTGTTACGTCTACTGCTGCTGCTGCTGCTGCTGCGACTGCGACTGCTTACGTCTTCACTGGGCGCCACCTGTTCCCTTTTAAAAGTCAATTATTACGGCTGCCTCGTCTCCTGGTGCCTAGCCACAATTCTAGGACGTGCATTTCATTATTAATTGAGCTACGTCTGAGTCTTTCAACAATTTCTTGCCTCAGCTTTGTTATACTCGGTGCCCATCGGATAATAAACATGGAAGTTATACACATTTCAAATTTCAAAAGTTGAGAGGCGTCTCTATAGCGTACTCAGTTTACTCAGTGGTTAGAGGGTTGAACTCGCGTGCATGAGGTCCGCGGTTCGATTCCCGAGACGAATTTTTTTTTTTAAATTTTTTTTTTTTTTATATTAACTTAAAATTGGCGAGTGCGCAGCACGAGCAAAATAAATATATAATATAACTTTGGGCACCGAGTATTATATAGTCGAGCACACTCGACTATAACTTTCTTACTTGTTTTTTTTTTGTGTTTTTGTGGGCCTGACTCTTGCAAATGCATTAATCATACGCAATACGCTGCACTAGCAACTTCCTCTGCAATACTTGAGGAGAAAGGTAAGAGCAATGTCATTTGTTATCATTTATTTCACATCGAAATTCATTTTTGATTAAGTTTTTTTTTTTTTTGTAGATAATTTTAACACCTAGAATTTACTTCTAGGCTCTGATGTCATATTGTAGTCTGGGAAATTTGACAAATTTGGTAGCTTACGCAATTGAATTTTGTATGCGTGTAATGAATTTCTTTCGTGAGCTTATTCATAAATTAAAATCCGTTTACTGCCTTTGAATATAACAATATCCAAAATATCACAGGGCATGGCATGACATGGCTTCTATTCTGCGCATGTTGCCACATATATTATATCAAAATTAGAAAGCTGCGCTGACATGAATAAGAAATCAATTTATTAAAAAATTATCTATAAAAAATATATTCCGGATAAATATAAAGTTAATTGCGTGAAAATCGATATTGAAGACATTTCAGACAGCATTAAGTCTATTTTCATATTCAGCGACAGCAATTGTATAGAAATGTCTATGTCTGTCTATTTCTGCGTCTATTAACTTGCCTTACGTACTCCTGACTGCCCTAAGTTATACATATATCGGCGGAAGCTGTAACAGATCAATATTTCATATAGTTGTCATAGGAACGATCGGTTGCTAATCGATGTTTGTATGAGAAAATTCTTTGCCAGTTAAGTTATTCATTTGAAACTTATAGAATTTAGTTTTAGTGAAGACTAGCACATGTCTGCAAAATTTCTATCAAATTGGATTAATATAACATATAGCTGCCATATGAACAATCGGTCGAAAATTGACTTTTTGTATGTAAAACTTTTTTTCTTTGTTAAGTTATCCGGCTAAAACTTACAAAACTTGAGTTTAGACATGACTTCAACATCTCTGCTAAATTTGCTGCAAGTCAGACTACTATATCATATAGCCAACATAGGAATGATCAGTCAAAAATTAAATTTTTATATGAAAAAGTTGTTTTTTTCAGCCTGCAAGAGTATAAAATCTTTGGCATGCCGAAAATAATTTTTTTTATATTTATTATATTTATTAATATATTATTTACATTTATTTTAAATCAATTTTCTCGCGCTATAAAAATTCTTTAAAAATATTTCTTGATTTATATGCATTTATATTCAAATTTAAGCCTTGAAAGTGAATCAAGAATTTGAACATTTCTATTTGCTTGAACTGAATTAATTCTAAGCTTATCCAGAGCACATAACATAACATTGTAGCGTAAGTAGCTTCTCGTAATTATTACGCTTTATATGCAAATGACTAAAACTTGTGTACAACAAAAACCAAAAAAAAAAAGTGTAACGTGTGCTATGCATTATAATGACGATATTTAAGAAGATTCTACGCAATAGTTTGGTCAAAAAGAAGAAAAAAAAAAATAAATAAACAAAATAAAGAAAAATAAAAATAAACAAAGGAGAAGAAGAAAAAAATTTAATATCCTGTTGAACACCTGTTTATTTGTTGTTGCCATGAGACATTATGCAAATCGTTTTGGCAACTTTTGAGGCAGTTAACTTTTTACGTTTCATTTAATTCTAGAATTTGGAACACCCAAAATAATAAAAATAAAAATCTATTGCAATAGATAAGCAGAGCAACCCTCCATCTAAATAGAACAACAAGTTTTCTAAGTCAACCAACAAAAAAATAAAAATAAAAAAAAAGAACAACAATAGAACAAAAGCAAAAAAAGACTAAGAAGAAGACTAAGAAGTGTGAAGAGAGAAGAAGTAGAAAAAAAAGAGTAACTTAATGTACGACATTATTGGCGATACGCAAACGGAATATCAATGAAATTTGCGCGGTGCTCAAAAAGCAATTTGCAGCACACAAATTTTTAAACTGTTGATAATGCGATGCGTCGTTCAGATGCTACAAAAAAAAAACAAGAAGAAAAAAAAAACTCGAGCACCCGCAATAGTTTCCCACTTTCAGCACAGAATTATTTTGTATTCCAATACGTTCAAATTAAAATGACATTTGGCAATAACAACAGTAACAACAAAAACGCAGCGTTAACAGCAGGCAACAAAAAGTTATATAATAAATAAAAGTCTATATATTCACATATATATATCTATATATATATATATATATATATGTATCTGCATCGGCATATATTAATTTTTATACCCGGTGCTCATAGATTAAAGAGGCGTGATAGTCCTCATAAAATATATAAGTTCTTGCTCAGGATCGAAATTCGAGTCGATGAAATCAAGGCGATCTGTTTGCAGAGACTACAAGTGCTAAGCCCTCAAAATCTACAAATTTTCAAAGTGTTTGTATTTGTTGCAAGGAAATCAAATTTAATTCTTATTTATGCCACGCCACACAGCCGCCACTCAGAACTACAAAAAGCCAATTTTGGAGCACTACAAATGGCAACGATCTGTGTAAGTTTGTCTATACAATTTTTTTTTAAATATCAAAGGTTACCGGGTAGCTTATAGTCGACTAGCACTGCAGTTTTCTTACTTCTTTTTACCTATATATTTTTTATATATTTTTTATTTATTTTTTATTTATTTTTTATATATTTTTTATATACTTTTTATATATATTTTATATTATTTTACATTTATAATCAAATGGCAGTCGCGCACATGCCGCGCTACTCAATTGTATTAAAAACGTGGCTGACATTTAACACTTGGCATGCGGTTTGCAATGCTCTTTCATATCATCTGGATAGCAACAACAACAATAATAACAACAACAGCAATACGTCTCCAGCGTTTGTTCGGCTGAGTGACATTTCATCTCGCATCTCAGTTCTCGGGGGCAATGCAATTAATCAACGTAAATTAAAATTAACTTAATTTCTTTTGCTGCAGTCAGTTTGTGGTGAATTTTATTTTTACATTTCACATTTTCGTTCGTTGCACTATTTAAATTCCAATTTGTGAAATTAACACTTTGCATTCGTTAAGAGCTGAAGGCTCATCAACGGACATTAAGTCAATTTCATATAGATGATATATGTCGCTATATACATATAATATATGCTTAAAGTTTTCTCTGCTAATTTGCCAACAGCAGCAGCAGTAGTAGTATTAAAATTACTCATACGTCATGTTGCACAGCAAGTAACTTTCTATTTTAGCTGAAATTGTTTTTTTTTTCAACACACTTATCGCTAACATTGCAGGCACTGCAGGCAAATGTAATTCACACTCCAGCAGGTGCCTCTTATATTAAAAAACCGATAAATTTCGATAGAATTCTGCTGCTGCTGCTACTGCTACGGGGAATGAAAAAAAAAATATGCAGGGAACTTTACACACGACTTGAACCACAGAGCGGAACTCAGCACAGCTGCTAGCAGCAGTGATTAAGTGCTGCACGAAAATTGAGTATGAGGGGAGAGGTTGGGGAAAATAAAACAACTAGCTGGACGACGAGTTGTACGACCTCAACAATGGTCATTTTTCTCGCTGAGTGTCACTTGAAAGTTGGCAATTAAATATATGTATATGCACACTCATGTTATTGTTATTGTTGTTATTGTTGTTGCTGCTTTTAGCATATAAATTGTTGCAAATAGAGAAAGAGAGTGAGTAAAAGATAGAGAAAAAAAATGCAACAGATGTTTTAAGCGCTCGTCCGTAAGTCTGTTGGACAGAGAGAGAGAGAGAGAAAGAGAGAGTTGCTAGGAGTACGAGTTACAGCAGCATGCAAAGCACTCTTGGCAAGTTCAAGCAGCAGAATGCTAGAATTTATTTTCACACCCTTGAGGACAACTTTCGCAAAAGCAGCAACAGCAGTAGCAGCAGCAGCAGCAGTCACATGGCCAAAGGTTCACTGTCTGTGTATTTGTGTCTTTTGCGCAGTCAAGATGTTGCCATTTTGCTGTGTGTCTGTTTGCAGCTTTAATGGCTTCATATTTCCTGCGAAATTAGAGAAGTTGCTTCGTACTTTTGCTTACATTGCGAGTTTTGGCCACTCGACGCTTGCAGCAGCACTAGCAGCAGCAACATGCCTCATGCCTTATGCCGTATGCTGCTCAATGTCTTTGTGTTCTTTTGGGCTGCAAGTTTTGCAGCAACTTGCTCGCTGCTCATTATGTACCATACACACACACACACATATACAAACACACATACATACATACAGTGAGGAAAGTACACTCCATTAAATTGTAATTTTTGGCAACATTTCGGTTTGCATAAATCTTTGGCCTCTGCTGTAGTTTTGTTTCTTGTTCAGTTTCAAAAACACTTTCTGCCACTTACTGCCAACCTTTGTTGCTGCCACTGTCACTGCCACTGTGACTCTGCCTCTGCCACTGGTGTCCCTTATGCTGCACGCGTACAATACAAAACATTTGCTCATGTTTCAAGTTTATTAAAAAGTACTCAACATATTATGGTTACTTAAACTATTAAAATAACAATGCTTCGTATACATTGCCCTGCACCCTCTTCCCCCCTCTAGCTACTCTTTGTCTTGCCATTGTCAGTGTCTAGCAAACTATAGTAGAAGACATTCCCTTAGGCGTACGTTCTGTGTATTTGTCTGTTCGACTTTTGGCCAGCAAGTTGTACTGTGCTGCCTCCCTGTAGATAATGTGTAAATAATTTGAATGCAGACAATGAGTTGAACTGGTGGCAAGTGTCGCAGCACTCTCTCTCTCTCTCTCTCTGTATCTTTGCTGCTGTTCCCTTGGTATACGAAATGTTTATTGTTTCAATCACGCCTCTAGCTTTAATCTTAGCTTGCAGCAGCATCAAGTCAAACTCTTTAATTATTTCAAGTCAAATCACAAAAGAAAGCACATTGAGCACATCGTGGCTAATGGCAGACCACGTACAATATATAAATCCATTTAAAATGCACATTTGCATATGTTAAGTGTGAATGAAGCCAACAGCTCGGCAAGCACCTAGTGGCAAGTCTTTTTTTTTGCCACTACTACAACTTTCTTACTCTTCAATTTCACAAACAACTTTTTCAAATAGATTTCGTATAAATTTCCCTAAAATATTGAAATTGTCATGACAATTCTCATTGGCTTTTTCATCTATCTGCTGTCTGGTGAATAGTCAGTGCCACTGGGATGTTGCTGCTGGCAGTGATGCGTATTCGGATACTTGAAACGCTTTAGCTGTGTGCGCCATAGTCTCAGTGACTGCTAGGCGGCTGCCATGCTAATTACGTAGCAAGAATTTTCATTACGTTGACGGACCCGGATACGGATACGTATTCAAAGTCTCGGTGCTCTCAGCCCTACTGACAGCAAACCGTGTGATAGACAGACAGTGTGTCGAAGAGACAGACACACGGGCAGACACTTGATGCTAGCGTAATGAAATCTTAGGGTTGCCCTGTAATGGCAGCTACGTTCAAATTTATTAGATAATATTTACGTAGCACTTGAAAAAAAACGGTGTGCGCCTCAAAGTAGGCAATATCATTAAAGTGCAACAACAGCAGCAGTGGCAGTAGCAGCAATATGCGGCACAGTAACTTACTCTTTACACCTCACAATACGCTGCTGTTGTTTTTAGTACAGTTGAAAACTCCAACAAGCTGCTGGTAAAAAAAAGAGAAGAAAAACAACAATAAGGAAAATTTGCATATGCCTGTAAAACTTTGACAGTGCAATTTCAGCCGCGTGACACTTTAAATTTCCATTCTCCATTCCCTCTCTCCTCTCTCTCTCTCTCTCTCTCTGTCTTTATCACTCTCTATCTACATTTCTCACTGTGCTTGTGGGCTCTATCTCTTTATTTGTGTGTGGCTAAACATTAGTGGTCAAATGTTGCTGTTGTTGTTGTTGTTGTTTTTCGTATTCAGTTTGTTGCTGTTGGTTTTTGTGGCTTTTAGGCAACTTATTTGTTTTGTGACACTATCGCAATTCGCCCCTCTCTCACCCCTCTCTCACCTCCCCAGTACACAGCGCGCTATCCCGTTCATCGTCGTTTGTCGTTCTTATCGTCTATCGGCTACCCAAGGGATCCGTGGTCATCGTCGAACCTGGAGTTGGAGTCAGCTGACACATGACCAGCAGCTGAATACATTTGCAACCATGCAACCCATTTCAACTGTCTGATTCGTTTGTCACGCTGCAATTGTTTTGTTGCCTTTTTTTGTATGTTCGTTCCACCTGCTTCTTCTACTTCTTCTTCTTCTTCTTGCTTCAATTTATTTTATGGTCAATTTTGGTGTTTGTTTTTTTTTTTTTTTTTGTACCACTAGAAAAAACTTTTCTAATGAGCCACAAGCGAAATTTTACAGTTTGTTTTCTTGCTACCGGATGTAGCACAATAAGCATATAAAATTGCATGTATTTTCCTTTCCGTTCAACTTCATGTTTAAATCCAGGAAAAAAATGTATATTTATTTCAGTATTTTACGTCACTCTTAGACAATTTAGAATTCAGGCTTATTAATAATAGTCGCAGCTAAAATATATTTGAATTTAATTCCCGTGACTGTTAATAAACATTTAAAATATGTAGAATAATACGTTTCCCTTCCGTTCAACCTCAAGTTGATATCCAGAAAAAAGGGAAATATGCAGGAAATTTTGCAGAAACCTCAGAAGTAAAAGATTTTTATATATGAATCTTACACCAATCTCAGAGACTTTGAAATTTAGGTTAATGAAATTTAGTATTCAGCTTTCTCAATAGTCGATGCAGCTAAATTGTATTTTAATTATATTCCCGAGATCTTAGATACTAAGAAAGTCAATGAAATTTTTCTCCCGTTGAACCGCAATTTGACATCCAGGAAAAAAAGGATTTTTAAAAATGAATTTTAGAGCAATCTCAAAGACTATGAAAGTTAGACTTATGAAATTTAGAATTCAGGCTTCAACCTCAGGAAAGAAATGATATATATATATATATATATATATATATATCTTACACCAATCTCAGATACTTTGAAATTTAGAGTTCTGTCTTCTCAATAGTCGATACAGCTAAATTATATTTTAATTATATTCCCGAGATCCTGGATACTAAGAAAGTCAATGAAATTTCCCTCCCGTTGAACCTGAATATGATATCCAGGAAAAATACAATTTTTAAAGAGGAAGTTTACAGCAATCTGAAAGCCTCTGAAAGTTAATCTTATGAAATTTGGAATTCAGGCTTCAACCTCAATAGTCGTTACAGCTAAATTATATTTGAGTTAAATTTCCGAGATCTTAGAGATTTTGAAAGTTAGTTGCAATTTTACAGTTGAAATTCTCAAGTCGCAGAAAAAATATTTGTAATACATTCAAGAGTTTATTTATTGAGCAATACAATGAAATGGAATTGTGTTTTTTTTTTTATTCTTCAACTGTTGTTTAACCGCGACGCTCACGGATGACACGTCCTCTTCTGTTTTGACGCCTGAAAAGACGTGGACGTCTGTTTATAGCACGGACACCAACTCGACGAGTGATCACAACAACACGACGTCCACGACGACGACGTTGAAGTTCAAGACGTCGCAGAATTTCCAATAGGCGTAGTCTTTCAATCTCGTCTATAACATTACTGCTAGATTCAGTAGTTGTCGTGGTTGTAGTTGTTGTTGTTGTAGTTGCAGTGTCGGATGAGCTGCTACCAGATGAGGAAGACGATGGAGTTCCAGATGAGCTGCTGTCAGATGGAGTACCAGAAGTACCAGTACCAGAAGTACCAGTGCCAGAGGTACCAGTGCCAGAAGTACCAGTGCCAGAAGTACCAGTACCAGATGTACCAGTACCAGATGTACCAGTACCAGATGTACCAGTACCAGAAGTACCAGTACCCGCAGTGTCGTCACAATTAGTTTGCTGAGCCAAGAACAGGCAACAGACAAGACCAAGAGTCAAAGCCAAGATGAAACGCATTGTAAAGCTTGTTAATTATGCTTAGATTTGGAAATTGAAGTTTCTTTTATATGAAATTGATTCCATTAAATGAAACAATGATAATACTCATCAAATGAATGGATGCCGAAATTATTGTTTCAGTTGTTTTCTGTTGTTTTAATAGTTTTCTTTTTCGTTTTCTTTTGATTACTTTTCACGTCACAGTTCAGACTTTGCATAAGGTCGTTTGGCCAAATCGCAATTTGGGCAAAACAAAATTTATATTCGGTTATTTATTGTGTAAACGATGTCAAAGCAAACACTAGTGAATCTTATTTTTAGTTTTGTATTTGTTTATTTGTTCAATTGTAATTTACTTAGCAAATGGAAAGTTTTTACACAGGTTTTGTTTTTAATTTTAGCATAACAACATTTTTTTTTGCCCATGCTATTCTTAATTGAACTATTAATAAATTTTTCTTTTAGTAATAAAATATATTATTATTAATATTTTTAACTATTTTTTATAATTGAAAATTTAGGCCAATATTATATATTATTGACTGTTAAATTTAATCATTGATAAATATTATTTTATATTATTATTATTATTTTTATTAATATTATATTTTATTATTTTACTTATTATTAAATTTATATATATATATATTTTTTTTTTGTTTTTATTTTATTTTTTATATTATTTTTTTATATAATTTTTTTTATATATAGCCGTTCATTTTTATTATAATAATAATTTTTATTAAATATTTTCAATACTTATTTAAATTATTATTAAAATGTTTGTATATGTTTTTTTTAACATGTGACTTAGGTACCGGGTATCTCATAGTATTGCTACATATACTTAATAATTATTAAATTGTTTTCTTTTATATATTATAGCTACCAAGTATCTCATCGTTGAAAATACTTCTAGTAAATATGAATAGAATTTCTAACAATTTAAAAAATAGTTGAGCGTCCAATGTGACTTTAAATTAAATTGAGAACATCATAGAAAAAGAAATTGTTTCTGATATTTACGATTGTTTTTTTTTTAGACTCTCCGACTAGCATTATACTTCAATAAATATTTTTTATGCTAAACTGTTGGTAAAGAGTCATTTAATAGAACTTGTGTCAAGACATTGTCTGGCAATATAGAGCCGAAAAAAAAGGTTTCCCGTTTTGGCAAATTTCAATTGACGAAGAAAGCGGCGACATTTTTTCCAACTGGTTTGGTTGGACAAGCAAAAGGACGACAATTGCAATGATGAGTATGAGAATGAGAATGAGAAAAGGAATGAGAATGAAAATGGCAATGGCAATGGGCTGATGATGTTGATGATGATGGCGATGAGGAAGCGTTGATGTTGATGAACACACACACACACACACACACACAGAAAAAAGGGCAATTTAGTAGCAGAAGCTACTCGTAGAAGGCTTTGAATTGATTTCCCTTTACTATGTGAGGATTCTTGCTTGCTCCAACACACACACACACACATAGATACATTGACAGTAGCAATCACACACTCACAAAGAAAACAGAGAAACATACACAGAGCGGAAACGGAAGTCATGTTGTGCTGCAATGGCCGACGCTCGAGCTGACACATAGTAGCAGAAGGTAGACAGTTTTTTCTTCCACTGTCTATGACGACATCGTGGTCTGACGTGGTCTGCACGTCTGCGCAATTTCAAAGCAATTGCACAACGTTTACTAAGGCGCAACACACACACATACACAGAGACACACACACATATATATACATAGAGAGAGAGAAAAGTAAAGTACGAGGAAAGTAAAGTAAAGCGGAAGTGTTTTTCAAGTCTTTTAGTCTCCTCATCTGCTCAATTTTTTTGTAGCGGGTGAAAGTCTTTTTAATTGAAGTGGACACACACACACACATACACACACACACACAAAGATACACTCTCTGTGTGCTACTGTTACTGTATTTTATATCCAATGATGCAGCAAGCGGTCAACGTCTTTGACTGCACAGCGAAAGGCTAAAGCAGTTGCCAGTTGCCTTTTGAAAAGTGAAAGAAATAAAAGAAAGAACTAAAGAGAGAGAGAGAGACAGAGAGACCGAGAAAAAAAGAAATGTAGCAGCCGGAACAGTCACTTGTACTGTGGGCCGTGTATGTCATTAAAATTTACAATCTATTTTGCTTTGCTAATTGGCACTTGGCTTTTGCCAACGACTACTACTACTACTACTACTACTACTCGTCGTAGTGCTCCTTGCCGGCCAACCAGGGCAATTTCTCATGGTCATAATCATTAGTTGCATCGAGTAAAAGAAGACAGCAATTAGTGACAGTCGAAGATGCTACCCAGGCAAGGCCCATGGAGTCAAATGTTGCGTGAGTGTTGATTATGGCGACAACTAAGCGACTGTCTAATGCAACAACAACAACAATAACAACAACAACTAAGTGAATAGTTTGTAAAGTTAGTGCAACTGTGCTGCAATTATTAACGTTGCCTACTTAAAAACTTGGCATTTAAGCACTTTGCCAATGGCTTTGCAATTTGTAACGTGTGCGATCAATTACAAAAGCTCAATGCTGCTAGCTGCAAGTGCTGTGAGTGCTGGGAGTCCCAATTGAAAAGCCAAAATGGGCTATGAAATGCACAGTTACAAGCAATAACGAGTTGCCAGCACCCCCTACCCTACCCTCTCCTGCTCTGCCTTGCCTTCCCTCTTTTGCAGTCGCAGCAACTGTTAGTCCCCACAGTCAAACCAAACTGTACCACAAAAGTCATGCCCCATGCAGCGACGTTAGCTGAATGTCTGTATGTGTGTATGCATATGTGTGTGTCTGTATGTGTGTATATATGCTTTTCACTCTACCCAATGGAGTCAGTCAGTCAAGCAGCCACAATCCTTCATTGTTGTTGCAGGCTACAGCAGCATCGTTGGCGATAAAATAAATTTGCATATGAATTGAGAATTAAGAACATTTTGCACATCGTCCTGTGCCTTGCAACCAACCCAAACACAACCTCTCCCTCAATCTCAAACCTATGCTTCTAACATGCCTCTCCATGCCACTGCTTTTGCCCAACACTCTTAGCTCTACCTGCTAACCAGTTGCCATTTTTTGATTGGGTTGCCTTGGATGGGGCGACGTGTTACCATTGTGGCTGCTGTTTGGCCTTTGAATTAGAATTCGTATGCACACACACACACACACACATACACATAATACCCCACAACACACTACCACCCACATCTACACAAACACTCTGTCGACCCATTCGAAAGTGTGAATGGCTTATTTCCTAGCTGCTGTTGCTGCTGCTGCTCCTGCTGCTCTTTTGGCCGCTTTTTGGCTTTTCCATTTGCATTTGGCCTTTTTTGGAGAACAATTTTTACACGCTTTGCTCTTTTGCTGATAGAAATGTGAAAAAAAGGAAAAGTTTACATTGGCACGTCGAAAATTATCTACTCTTGCCAACTTGAAATAAAGGTTACTCATTGACAGAACTCATTAAATTTAACGTAAACAACTTAAAATCTGAAGAATATATGACATTAAAATAAAAACTTCTTTAACTTTCCATAAATTGCAAGTTCCATTTCTTACTGTTACCTAAATATGCCTAAATCGTATATACCCTTGCTGTTAGTTGGCACGGGTATAAAAAACAACTCGTTAGCCTATTGAAATTGAAAATGTTTTTGGCTGATGCGATAAGAATGTGCAAGGGATTATAGTGTGAGAGTAGTAGTAGTAGTAGAAGTAATAGTAGTAGTAGTAGTATATGGGATAACTTTGTTATGGCTGTGCAAAGTTATGGGTCAAATAATTGCGACTATGGATGCCATAATTGGATTTTGATGTAAAGCTTTCACTAGATATCAACGTCTTTAAATTGAACATCAACTATTTTTTGCAGATTTTTTTTACAGATTTATTATTTTTTTATATGATTTGTGAATTATTAAATATTAACAATTTTTTTTATATTTTATTTTATTTAACAATTAAATAATTTTATTTGTTTCTTAGCAGTTTTTAGAATTGAAATATATTTAGTTTTTGTTGTGGTAGATATTAAACTCTTGTGTTTATATTCATTTAATTAAGCTTAAATTCATTCAATAAGCAAATTCAAATTTATTTATATTCAAATATTTCAATTTCGCGCTCATTAACATTAACATAAACATTAACAGTTTGCGCCCATCAATATTCAATAGTTTCCCCCCATCTCTAATTAGATCAGTATCATCACTAATCTTTTCTATTCCTTTTTGTTCGTGTGTTCGTATTTGATCTTTACGCGTGTGGGCTGCATTTTAGCGCCAAGAAAATGTATTGTGAAAATTAAACAATTAAATATTGTTTGCATAAACTAAAAACGACAAATCTTAAGTGAAAAACAGTGCATCTTATAATAAATGTTTAAATTATGTGCGGAAATTCGATCTACGCTTGCATTTGAGCTGATATAAAAATACGCGTAACAAAACTGCTTGTGCGCCCGTCCGCGTCTGTGACAAATAAGAAACCGTTTTTATACCATTTTTTTTTTTTAATATTTTTTAAATTTGCGAAATATTTTATTAAAATTCATGAATAGTTTTATTTATATTATTTTATTTTACTTCATACAATTTACTTAAATATTTTAAACCTTTATTAAATTTTTTAAATAAATTAGGTTATCATTTTTTTCATTTTATTCCATTTCTTATTTTTCGTTTAATTATTCAACAAATTTATTAGAATATTTTTTCTGATTTTTCTTTGTATATTTTAAAAATCAAATTTAGACAGAAACAAAGAAGTTTTAACTATTTTTTTTCAATTTTTTTTTTTCGTACTTTATAAACTAGTGTTAAAAATATTCGAAAACTGCAAATCCATTCATTGATTTAACGTGCGGGCAGTCGTATAATTCTTGCTATAGAAATTGCATTTACAAACAATTAGACAAGTAAAACTCACGTGCAAATATAAGGTGAGATGTGAGAGGTAAGAGGTAACAGGCCTGCGGCTTGCTAACTGCCAACTGGTAACTGGCAACTGGCAAAACTGGCAACTGGTAACAAGCAATTGGTCGCCTTGTTTTATTGTGGGGTATTTGTGAAAGTTTTCGACATGCTCATAAAATTGCTCGTTTAACTCATTTAACTTTTTGTTGCGATGCGAGGCGATGCAAGGCAAGGAGACGGAGACGGAGCTGCAATGCCAGGGCGATGCAATGCAAGGTTGGTGTGTTCTTTGTATATATACATACCTATATATATATATATATATATAGATTTTTTTTTTTATTTGTTGAGAAAGTTTGCATAAATTGAAGCAACAAGAAAAAGTTAATAATGCCAGAAGGCAAGCACGAGTAGTGGAAGTAACATAGCAAGTGCGAGGAGCAAAGCGTGTAGAATTTCGACTGGGGCGACAATGAAAATAATTCAATTAAAACACTTTTCCAGTTTTGCGCCCTCGCATGCCATGTTACAATTACGTTCAACCAAATTAACACATAGAGCATCCTCATCCTTTTTACACCTAGTCCATGTTTCATCATATATGTGTGTGTGTGTGTCATGCATTGCCCGCGGGCATTTTGCATAAACTTTCTGTCGGGGTAGCCAACACTGTCGTTGTCGACGTTGTCGCTACCATTGCTGTCGCTTGTCGCTGTCTTTCATGTGGTCAAAGTTTGTGTAACTCTAACTTTGTTACCCTCGGCGACATCTATGCCATGTTTACTTTGCTACTTAGCCATTGTTGTTGGCCTAGCTGTTGCTACTGTTTCTGTTACTTAAAGCCACAAAGTAGCTTTCGGTTCTGCAAATTTAAATGTTTTTATCCCCCCCGTCCCCGTACCCATGCACTGCTCCTGCTGCTGCTTCTTCTACTACTCGTCTGCAAACTCTGTGGTTAGCTGGTGTTTTGTGTATTATTTTAAGATTTGATTGGTTGACTTTGCAGTCATGTTGATTTTGGCTGCTGCTGCTGCTACTGCTACTGCTGCTAGTTCTACTTCTATTGCCGCTTGTCTATTGTTTGGTCAGTCATGGCATGACACTGATTAGCAGCATTAGATAAACATGTTTTCTAGCTGCAAATATAATAACTAAATTAACAGACAATGTCAATTGATCATTTATCTTTAACTTTTAGCCATAACTTTTCTTCTTTTCCCTATTGTTTTCTCGCCCAAATGTAATACTTACTGATGTGTGAAATTCTGTAAGCTGACACACACACACACATATAAACACATATAGAGAATAAACAAATATATATAGTACTATGTAAATATATATCATACAAATCAAGCAAATCCCTGGACCATAGTACAGTGGGAAAAAAAAACAAATAAAAAGTAGAGAAGCTCAACTCGTTTAATTGGCCACTTGAAAAGCCAAAAGCCCATACAGCAATTTGAACATAAAAATATTTCCTTTCATTGTTATGCACTTTTAACCCTTTAATGCAGACACATTGCCGCAGTTGCCATTTTTACAGCAGTTTAAGTCCATTAAAAATTGTTTTTCCATAATTTGTACACAATATATTCAAGCGAGTAAAATGCTATAGCTATGGCATTCGGCATATCGTAGCCGCTTTCAATGTTTTACTCGCTTTCATTGCGCTTTTCTTTTTTCGTTTTTTACTTTTTGTCTTTCTCCTGCCACCGTTAAGCGATGCGTTGTCGCTCGTTAAAAATCAATCCCCAAGCGTCTCTGCTTTTCTGCTCTGCTCTTTTCATATGTAGTGCGGTCTAAAAGAATTGTAGGGGCTCAGCAGCAGGTTCAATGTATTGTGTGACGTAGGTGTCGCGGATACTGCGCGTCCGTGGTCCGTCGTGGTCAATATGCGAGACTATAAGTCTATATAAGCGCCGCCACAGCAGCCATGTCGATAGCCGATATCTTTCGGTATCGCATCTATGCATGTGTGACGTGTGTCATGTCTGTCTCTCTTTCTCGCACTCACTCTCTCTCTTTCTCTGTTGGTGTTGTGAATATATGGGAATTTGTTTTGTCATATCGTTTCGCTTAGCTTTTTTTTTCGGACTTTTTTGGTGTAGAACTCTCTCTCTCTCTGCGCTGTAGTCATGCGGCATATAAGACTTTATCAACATTTTGACAGTTTTATGCTGCACTACAGCAAAGTAGCGTGCACAAAAGTCACCATAGCCTACAGGAAAAGCAGAGCTGACGCGCGCATTGAAGCACAACATCCAATCTACGTGAAGCTATAGATTTGGCTATGAGCGTGGCTGGCTGTGTGTGTGTGTGTTTGTGTCCCGGCCGAAAAAGTGTCCAATGTAACGCCACAACAAAGAACGTTAATTGACGCCAAAATGCTGATGCAGAAAAAGTCGCAAAAAAATGGAAACAACGCTTGCATAAAAAAAAAAGAATCAGACAACAAAAAAAAGCAACAAATAAAAAGATAAAAATAAAAAAAAATAAAAAAAAAAAACAGAAAAATACGAAGCATGTTTAAAAAGAATTTGTCCAGTTGGACACATGCAGTGGCAGGCGATACGAGCAACGATATCGCCAAGCTGAACCTTACTGCATGTCTTGGCGTTCACAAATTTAAAAATTTAACCTCAACCCGTGCGTCAAGTAGCTTGATTAACCCTACACGCCAGAGTCAAGCCGGGCCATACTGAGGCCATGCAGAGCCAAGCCGAGGCCAGGGCAGGTCAAGCAAGAGAATGCAGAGCATTGTAGTGGGCGTTGTTGAATCAGCACACGTGATTAATGGCCTTTAATTATGTCAGAGTCCAACCATGGCCGACCACCCATTGCCCACTGCCCACTGCTCACTGCCTACTGTCCCCTTGTGCATTGCCTATATGAGCAACACTTGCTCAGTGCTGTAGGATCGCTTGATCCTTTGCTTACAGTGTACTGTAAAGCGGCATGCCAGTTAACCGTTTGACATTAAAAAATTGACACCGTTCGGGGTGAAATGTTGCCGACGTCTATGGCGCTCCGCTTGACAACTGTCTGGCACACGTAAACGAGTTGAAGTTGTCGTTGCTCCCGTTGCTATCTTTTCAGGGACAGGGGCTGAAGGGGATGTGTAGCAAATGGCAAATGGCAAATGGCACATGGCGTAGTACAAACAAATTTTAAACACACACAAATTGCGGACTTGGTTTGGCATTTGGAACTTTCGTTGGAGGAGTTGGAAGAGTCGGAATCGGACATTTGTTACCAGCCGTGATTGTGTGTGGGCGGGGCCGGGCGTTTGTCTCGCTTGTCGCATTTAATGAAAGCGTCATAAATTATGTTGCAGTTGACGAAAGCAACAGCGAACACACACACACACATACGTACAGGATATGGTAGACTTCAGGTTTGAGGTTTTGGCATACTTAGCATATGAGAAACATATGTGCGATGAACGAAGGACGACAAGCGACTCGCCTCGTTAAACGCCCTGATACAAATGATGTTTGTATGAATCGCAGCACTGAAATACTTCGTTTGAGATACGTTAAAAAACTGACAACTCAAGTGGAAAATGCTGCTGATATTTATGAGCTGATGGCTGCTACAAAAAAAAAATAATTAAATAAATTCAACATACTTTAAATAATCAACAGTATTTTTTTATTATTTGAAATTTCTATTAAAATAAAGTATAAAACAAATAACTTATATACACTGTAAAAAATAATATATATACATTAAGCTGGCAATTAGCGATAAGCAGCTGCAAGGAACTGCCGTGTCTTGCCTTGCTAAGCTGCGATACTGTTGTATTGATCAGCTCCATAGACTTATCGCTGCTGCTGCTGCCTGTAAGTTGAAATTTTCTATGAACTCTTGCGCCAAGTTCAAGTCTTCGTCTATGTGTGAAGTAATTTATTGTCGTGCATTGCGTTTGTTTACTGCCAAAATATGCGAAGCCCAAGAGCAGCAGCCAAATGCACTGCATAGACATAGTTAATCGATGTTAGAGTAATAAGCAGAACTATTTAGCTTGTTGTCTTTCTATATTCTACAATATATCATTCTCTATCTGCTAAATATTTTTTTCGCGTGTAATTGTTTGTTTATTCGTTGAGAACTTTTTGATTGTTTAAGCAGCAGGTGCTGAGATACTTGTATTTGTACAAGTGCCAGATGCGTCCGCTGTTAATATACTACGTAAAAATAAAGTTATCTGTAGCATGTCGAAAATTTCATGCTCTTGCAGGCTTAAATGACTATATGTAGAAATTTTGGATGACATAAACTCAACTCCTGTAAATTTCAGCTGCATTTTGTTGTCATTAACATAATTTTTATTTCATTTTAAACTTAAATCTATTGTTCCTATGGCAGCTATATGATTTTGTGGTTAGATCTAAACAAAATCTGGCTGACATATACGATATGTCGTCATTAAACTCATATCCTGTAAATTTTAGCAACTTTTCTTTATTCATACAAATATTTTTCATACAAATACTCAATTTTTTACTGACCTTTAATGTGGCAAATTTTATTCATGTAGCTTTAAAACTAGGCCCTCAATTCTAATCCAGAATTTATATACTTCCCTATAGGCGTATAAATTTGCTTCCCTGAGCAAATTACAAACTTACTTCCAAGTGTCTTTTATAGCATATTAAAGCTTAAAGAAATTGATGACTTTAAGTTTCCACTGCAATTCAATGAGCTGACAAAAATGAAGTTTTTAATAAAAACTTGCATAAATATTATGAAAAGCCAAGCAAGGATTTACATACATCATAACACACACATACACACACACATGCATACAAAGATAAGCACTGACTACTGAGTGATTGTGTAGCAAATCAAATAATTATAAAAGTTGTGCAACATGACAAGTCTGTTCTTGTTCTTGTGCCTGTTTCCCTGTACTCCTCTAGAGCTAAAGCTTAGCTCAGCCTTTGGCAATGTTTGGCCAAAAACTTGAGGCAAACGGCACAAAAGTTTTGCTCAAAGGTGCAGCAAAAACTTTTCCCAGTCAAACTATTTGCAAGGAAAAATTCATTTAGGCGTATTTAGGCGCCCGTTAGGTGAAAGGACCAGCACCAGTACTAGGAGTAGGATCAACAAGGACTCGCGCAATGGATAGAGCTGAGTAATGCATAAGGATGTGATGCTTAGTCAAAACATTTTTAAAGCCCAACGCTGCCATTTAAGCAGTCAAATCATTTTTTGGACATACAATTTTGTGCAGCCTCAGCGACGCCGGGGAAAGTTTCTCAGTAGCAGCGCCACTAGCAGCAGTAGCAGCAGCGGCGGTAACGGCAGCAACGTTGGCAAAAAAGTTTTTGTCGACGCCGTTGCCGAGTCGGTTGTAACTGGCTTCCTGCTAGTCCTGCAACCAGTACTGGTTGCTTCTTTTGTCCTGGTTATAACACCCTTCCCTTCGCCCCTCCCCCCCAGCTACTGTCTGCCAATTCAAGTTAGAGAACTCCAGCGAGGCGTGTGAAATGTGTTGCAGCCTTGGAGCAGCTACGCTTTGATGGATTTGCAGCACGAAAAGAGAAACGCAACGAGCCGAGTCGGTGACCAGGCCACAACAGCAAAAAGCTCTGGAGTGCACGCGTCAAAAACTTTTCACACTCTTTAGCTTTGTACTATTTTTGCCATATATATATATATACTATATATATATGTATATATATACTATATATATGTATATATATTTATGCCATATTATTTATTATATTTGCATAAGCCTAAGTTTAAAAGTATCGCCATAACTATGTTGATGTGAGCTTCGTCTATATTTTTCATTTCATTATCCACGTCGGTTCACCTGAAGCTTTCCTTGCGGTTGCTTCTTTTGCTGCGATTTCACTACGCTATTTTTCTGCTTTTTGTTGTTTTTATTCTTTTTTGCCTGCTGTTGACGAAGACGTTGCAGACGTTCGTGTTGTTGCTGTAAGCGTCGTTTTTGGTTTGAGTTCTTAGCGGATTTATTTGATGATTCTGTTTCTTTAGTTGGCTCAGTTTCGTCAACATCGGTTTCTTCATTGCCTGTTTCATTAGCCAAAAGAAATGTTAAAGTTTAGATTAATAACTGATTATTAAATATTACCATCAGCTTTATTTTGAGTATCTTCGTTCTCGTCTTCAGTTTCATTGTCGTCTTCGGTTTCATTGTCGTCTTCAGTTTCATTGTCATCTTCGTTCTCATTGTCAACTTCGTTCTCATTGTCATCTTCGGTCTCATTGTCGTCTTCAGGCTCATTGCCGTCTTCGTCGACTACATTATCATCATTATCTTTACCATTTTGTTCCTCAGGACTTTCATCAGAATACTCATACTCATAATCATATTGATCATCGTCTTCAGCTTTGCTAATCTGCAGCTGACAACTTAAAAGTCCAAGTAAAACTACAAATGTAAAAGCGCGCATTATGAAATTTGATGAATTTAATTAAACTTTACTGCTGACTTATATACAGAAATTTGGCAAAATTAACATGAATTTGAAGAAAAGAAAAGAATACAAAAAAAAACAGCTGCATTTCTGCTATCTATATATTCTGTTCTCCTAATTCTACTATTGACATATGATAAGAAATTAGGCAAAAGATGAAAATAACATTGCAACAATGCGAAATATATACATATAAAATATTGCGTTCAAGGTTAACTAATTTCTGACCCAATTAATGAAAGATCATTGCCGTCAGGGTTATATAACTTATAATCTATAATAAACTAAATATTTATCATTAAGTTTTAAAGTAAACAAATACTATTTGAATATGTTTATGTTTGATTAGAATATAAAGTTAAAGTTGAACACTTTAAAGAGCTGCAAAAAATGAAAACCACATGTCAAAATGAAAGTCAATCAGAATCTCTAGATGATGTCGTGTTACTCATGTTACATACATACTTACGCATGAATAGAGTATTGAAATCCAAAATCCAAAAGGCAGACAATTGGCCCGTTGGTGAAATCTCAAAGGACTTTATTATGCCAAGGATTGTGCGATTGAGGAGCGCTTAAAAATGCTTTCGCTGTAGCAGCTCAGCCAAGCAGCATTCAAATCAAATAAAATATTCATTTTGATCTTTGAACTGCGCATAAATATGCAGCCAACAGACAGCAGCTAGCAGCCAACAGCCAACAGCCGGCAGCCGCCAACTGACAAAATCTGCGGTTTGCTATGCCACACTCTATCATCATTCTCGTCGAAGGACGATGACAACGTCAATATCCTTGTAGAAAAGCCAACAATAACATCAAAAAAAAAAAAAAGAAAAAAAGAAAAAACGAATAAAGGATCTGAATCAATCAGTAGAAAAATTGTTTCCTTCCCAGTGTCAGCACTCATCTTACATTTTCATTGTAAGGTGAATTGAAAAATTGATATGAATAGCGTAGATGTTGGCATTAGGGTTAAGTGATTTACTTGGGACAATTGTGAATTGTGAATTGTAAATTGTAAATTGTGAAGGCCTTAAGAAATGCTTTGTGTCTCTTAATTGTTCAGTTTTCTAACAAAAAAAAACTTCTTTCATGAGCTATATATGTATATATTCGCTTATGACCCACGTGAAACTTAATTTCAGCCTAATGCAATCTTCTTACAATTGCTTTATCAGATTTACAAGCAACAAAATTGCATTTCGTTGGAAACTTCAACTGCAGACCGTCCGGGTCGGGGCGGGCAATCTAAATGCCTTCAGCCATTCGGAAAAAGAGTATTCCAAAGGTGAGAGATGAGAGGAGAATGCAGAGAGAGAGAGAGAGAGAGAGGAATTTGTGAACTCAGCACTAAGAACTGAGCATAGCCTTATTGTTGCCATATTTATTTTCTTGTGCTTTCCCTGCCGTCTATATCTTGTCCTTTAGTGCTGCTGTCCTTTTGGAGACTGACTCAATCTGCCATCAATATTAACTGTAAGTACGAACATCAAGGACGATACTTTTCTTTATTTTTTTTTATATTTTTTTTTTTTTTTTTTTTTTGCCATCTCTGTCTTCAGATTTATCTTGTTTATCAGCTTAGCAGCAGTATCCACAACTCCTGCATATGTTTCTCCTGCTTAGTTCTGCAGTTTGCGCAATTTGTGCGCTTGATTTCACAATAAACTCAGTTTCGGTTGTGGCATTTACTTTGAATATTCAATATTAACTTTCAACATTCAACGATAACATAAATCAACTATTACTTATAATAAGTAAGTAAATATCAAGTTTCAATTTCTAATTGAAAATAAACAAATCAATTTTTATTTCAAAATAACTCCAGCTACATACATACATACATATGTAAGTATTAGATGCAACTCAATTTTAGACAAAATTCTTTTTTTTTTTTCCTAAAGCTCTCTAAAAATGTGTAGTTTTATTTTACGAATATATTTACAAAAGTTTCAATTGTTTTGCTTTACCGCAACATCTTACTGTTGCCTTGTTAAGGATTTAAATGAGATTTGAAATGTGTAAAATGGCAGTGGAAAACAAAAGATTTATTGCTCTAGACGGACGGACAACTTGTATTCTGTCCCATACCAAATGCTGGGTCACATAATCAACTAATTCAATAATCCAACAGAAGTCAGAGTGTGAGAGATGGAGAGACAGAGAGAGAGAGAGAGAGAGAGACATGGAGAGTAGAAGAATAGGTTGAATAAGTTAGCAACATAGGAGGAAGAAGCAGAGAAAGAGAAAGAGAAAGAGAGAGGGGAGCAATAGAGTAAAATAACATGGGACACTGTGATTTATACTCAGCGAGTGTGAAATACAACAAAACATTTCCTGTACATTGCAGTGAGGCAATGCGATGGTTATCCTGCTTGGTATCCTTGTAGCAACAACTTAATGCGCAAAAACAAACAACATTGCGATGGCCAGAAGAAAAATTGTTTGACCAAAATCAGTGGCAACAAAAACATTGTAAAGAGAAATGTTACGTTACGATTTCTTCTTTCTTCATTCAATTTATACAAACTGAGACTTAGAGAGAGAGAGAGAGACTCAGATAGAGAGCAGTACAAAAATTGTTCAGCATGTCGTTTGCTATTCAAACAATTTGCATATCCTTTTAGTGCAGCGAATGTACTTAAGAAAGCACAACAAAAGTCCTGAGCCTTGGGCAGGCATACCAACACGACAGTCAACCGAAATCCAATGTCAGCTCACAAATTTTTTAGACGACTGGCAAAAAGAAAGGAACACAGCGAGAGAGAGATAGACAGAGAGTGTATAAAAAGAGAAAGAAAAAAAAATGCCAACTTTGAATTTTATTTAACACGTACGAAGCAGGCACAGAATGCGCAGCTTTATTGCCACTGAGGGACGCAACTGTGGCGGTAGAAGGATGAAAGTTGAAAGTATTGAAGTGAAAAGTGAATGGTAGCATCGTATGGTCGTTGTGCTAGGCGACTGGTATCCTATGTCCTTGTTCTCGGCCAGTTGCCAGCCATAATATTTATGCGCAGACGTTGCTCAATAAGCTGCTCAAGGATTTATTAGCCAAATGGACAGATTTGACTGCCTCACTGGCTATGTGCTGTGTGCTGTGTGCTCTCTATGCTTTGATTGTGTGCTATGCCCTCTTTGGCTTTGTCGTATGTGAAGGTTGTCGCTGGTCCAACTTGGCAGTGGTCTATGCAATATGTTGCTCAAAAGGCCACTGAAAGAAATTTGTTGTGACTTTTAGCCTAAAAAATAATTTAATACCGATACCAATAGAGAATATGTGAATGAATGTATGCCAAGTTTAATACAACTTTAGGTACATTTCAAGTTTATTTTTCTAAAGTATTAATTGGTTTTTCATTTAGTTAATTTTGCAGTGTGGCAACTTTAACGCCAAATTAGGAATTTTCACTGTTAGACACAAAAGCAAATATACAAAAAAAAAAAAAATAATAATATATATATATAGAATAAGCTTGCCGCCTTGGAGCCAACTTATTGATGAATGTACCCAAAATCCTTGCGTTGAATGGCAATTTTTTAAAGATTTACAACTTAAATCGCAATGCAATGTTGGTAAAACAGTTGTCAAGTAGACAAAGGGACAAATATGTCTGATTTTGTGCAAGCATGTGTGTGATTTTGGGACCAGCTGCTCTGGTAAACAATGACTGCATGGAGAAATTCTTTTATCTTTATCTAAAGCAGCTTAAACAAACTCTAATTTGACCTGCGAACTATTTTGAGTAGCTTTCAAAGAGTTTATTTTATTGTATTTAAGAAATTATTTATAGTTTAAGTTGAAAGATAATTTTATAATTACATTCTGATATTTAAGTTAAACTATAACTGTTTCTACTGTAAATTTTAGAAAAGGTTTTGGTGTTTGCTTTTTAAAAGTTCCATAAAAAAAGCTTGCCTCGATACGATAGTTACCAAATGACATAATCGAAGGTATCAAGTTTCCTTCAAATTTCCATCCATGAATGTAATATTCACCTGGCGGTACGGGACAACTAGTTACAAAGTTACTTTTCTTCAGCATACTTTTGAGCCACCTGGAGATGAGTGTATTTTTTGTGCTCTTTAATAGAACACAATATTCAAGGTCGTAATTAAATAATGTCTGGTACATTTTGTCTTTTGATGAACGAAAATCGATGTCTAAATGTCCTTTAAGATCAAGCCGTAAAGCTTTAATTACATTAATATTTAATGCAAGTAACGCATTAGCTGTTTCAACTGAACAATTAGCAAATACTTCCAGATTAAATTTGCAGTCTCCATTCTTGAAAATCATTCTCCTTGCCTGTTTAAATAAAAATTTCAAATTTTTAAAAGATAAATTTCAAAACTATTAACATACCATAATATTTCCTGCAATTCCTAACAAAAGAATTGTTCGTATGAGTATCAGGTTGGCTGTTGCCATCATGATTCGTGTCGATATTCATATTGTCTGTTAATAAATGTTTAAAGTGCTTGATAACCATATTTGATATTTGAGATTTGTTCACTTGAATTATTATTGCAGCTGTCAACGAGGCATGAAATTATATATTAAAGTGAAAATATATGTACATATGGTATATATTCTGGTTCAGCACCAAAGAGTTAATAATAGCATTTATTTTCGACAAGATAAGAAATTTTCTCCTTTTGACAGACTTAATATGTTTAATATGTTTGCCATAGTGTTTATATGGATAGTTGTGTGACCAGGTATACAAATCTAAATATTGGCAACATTTTCATTATATGGCGGCAACAGTGATTAAAAGGAATAGCGCTGGCTTCTGAGAGCTCACTATCGCAGAGAGATTTAGATCAGAGTTGTGGGCGCGCGAAGAATGATCGTCACAAACAAATCCTTAGAAATGTTCTATTATCTAACATTATATCTTAACTTACATAAGATATTTATCTTATAAATAAATAATAAAAAACATTTATATATATATAAATAAATAATTTAAATTTTAAAATCCATCGCAGCGATTTTAAGCAGATTTTTAAATTATAATTGCGTCTATCGTAAATTTTACTAATGAATTTTCAGTGTATTTTTTAAAGCTGCCATAGAAAAAACTTACGTCAAGGCGGTAGGCACCGAGGGTCATTATTGAAGGAATCATGTTTTCATTAAATCTCCAACCAGAGGCATGAAATTCCCCTGGTGGTATGGGACAACTAGTGGGAAAATTACTCTTCTTTAGCCAACTATGAATCCATCGTGTCATGAGCGTATTTTTTGAGTTTTTAAGTATAACACAGTAGTTAAGATCATAATTAAATAGGTTCTGGAATAATTTTGCTTTTGTCATACGAAAGTCAATACTTAAACGTCCTTTTAGACCCACTTGAAGTGGTTTTATAATTTTGAAATCCATAATGAGTTCTGCATTATCTGCTCGAACTGTGCAGTTGGAAAATACATCACGATTGAATACACAGTCTCCAGTTTTAAAAATCATTTTTCTTGCCTATTTATAGATATATAAAGATGTATATGATTTTTGAAGGATTCACGTTAAATAACAATATTTTCTATCATTCCCAAAAACAGAAATATTTGTATTAGCTTTAAGGTTCGTGACATCATGATTCGTATTGATATTCATATTCACAGTGAATAAATGTTAAATATTTGAAGTTCTCCAGAACCATTTTGATATGAAAATCATTCACCTAAATTATTGCAGTATCGTCAACGAGGCATGAAATAAAATACTAAACTGTGCATCTATATTCTAGATCTGCATCAAAGAGTTTAACTCTCTTTTATTTTTTTTTACTTGAATCAAATTGTTTGTAAGTGTACTGTTATTACTTTTAAATCATAATTGCATCTATTTTGAATCTTAGTAATGGATTTTCATTGTGCCTTTTATAAGTCCCATAAAAGAAGTTAATTTCAATACGATAGGCACCGAAGGTCATTATTGAAGGAATCATATTTTCACTAAATTTCCATTTTTTGATATGAAATTCACCTGTCTGTATGGGACATCTTGTTGGAAAGTTTCCCTTTTTTAGCCAACTGTGTATCCACTTTGAGATAAGTGTGCTTCTTTCATTTTGTATTATAAAACAAAAATCAAAATCGTAATTAAATAAGTGTTGGTACAAATTAGCTTTTGACATACGAAACTCAATTCCAATACGTCCTTTGAGTCCAACTAACAGCGGTTTTATAATTTTAAAATCCATCATGAGTTCAGCATTATCTGCTCGAACCGTGCAGTTTCCAAATACGTCATGATTGTATATGCAGTCACTAGTTTTGAATATCATTTTCCTAGCCTGTTTTTATAAATAGGAATTGAATATTAATTGTAGAGGATTTAAATTTAATAACATACCAATACATTTTCTACTAATCCTAACAACAGAATTAATTTTGTGAGCTTCGCTATAGTTGGGGTCATCGTCTATAAATAAATGTTGAAAGCTGTAACAGTGTTCAGATATTTGAGATTCAGTTCAGCTCAATTGAATGTGTAGCTGTCAACGAGGCATGAAATAACAATTTAAAGTGTGCATATGTTCTTGATCAGCATCGAAAGAGTTAAAATTAGCTTTAATATTTTGTATATATATAATATAATCAGGAGTTAAATAGGCAAATACTCTAAAATTTAACAAATTTCAATACCGTTCTAATATTACAATTAATAGAATAATTACTGCAATCATTGAAACATAAATTATGTTGTTAGCATAATATTCTTGATGAATATTGGCATAGTTCGAAATTTAATGCTTAACTTAGTATGTTTAATACTTTGCCGATCAAAGAAGACTCCAAATCGTTCTGGTAAAATTTAGCCTTTAACATGCGAAAGCATAGTGTTGAATAGACTGTAAGATTTGACGTTAAGGTGTTTGATTTAATATTCAGCATAAATTCTGGATTATCTGTTCGAAGTTTTAAGTTTCGATTTTTATTAAATACTTAAATTATAATTGCCTCTACAGAAAATCTCATTAACTGATTTTCACTTTGTTTTTTATATTTCCCATAATAAAAGCTTGCCACAATTCGATAATTACCAAACGACATGATTGAAGGTAACAAGTATTCATCAAATTTCCATCCGCGAACAGAGTATTCAGCTGGCGGTGTGGGACATCTAGTTACAAGGTTTCCCTTCTTCAGCATACTTTGAAGCCACCTAGAGATGAGTGTCTTCTTTTTGTTTTTAAGTAAATCACAATAGTCAACTTCATAGGTAAATAAGTTCTGGTACAATTTCTCTTTTGTTCTACGATAGTCGATGCTTAAATGGCTTCTAAGACCAAGAGGAAGAGTCTTTAGATTTTTAAAATCCAACAAGAGTTCTTCATTATTTGTTCGAAGTGTGCAGTTAGAAATTACTTCACGATTGAATTTACATTCACCATTTTTAAATATTAGTTTTCTTGCCTGTTTAATATTATTATATGGAAGAAGAAAGATAAAATATTTATAATAATTATTATCAATAATAATAATAATTATATTTTAAATATGTATGAACATACCAAAATATTTTTGGTTAATCCTAAAAATAAAATTATTTGGGCTAAGTTCCAGATTCTTGGAGTCATTGTGACTTGTTTCCAAATTGACTTTGTCAGAGTACAGTTTCGAAAGCTTTAACAGCATTTCTATATTTAGTGAAACAGTTTAGTTCAGTTGCTCGACGAGGCATAAAATAAGTTATTAAAGTGTCCATGTACATATGTGTTTTTGATTACCATAGACAAAGGTAATAGTATCTTTTATTTTCAGCAATAAAATATTGCAAAATATTTTTATTTAGCTTTGTTTGCTGTTTATCTTTTGAAAATTTTAAATATAATAATAAGTAAACAAGGAATTAAATAATATTTGATTCTACAGTAAATCTTATAAATGGATTTTCGATTTGATCCTTGTAGGTGCCATAGAAAAAGCTCACCTCTAGACGATAGTCAGCGGAGGGCATAAATGAAGGTATTAAGTTTCCATCAAATCTCCATTCTCGGACGTAGTAATCACCTGGTGCTATGGGACAACTAAGTGGAAAGTTACCCTTTTTCTGCAAACTTTGCACCCATCGTTTGACAAGATTGTTCTTTATAGCTTTAAGCATATCACAATAGTCAAATTCGTGGTTAAATATATTCTGAAATAATGTGGTTTTTGGCACACGAAAGTCAATGGCTATATAGACTCTTAGCCCATTTGCAAGGGGTTTTAAGAGTTTCATATCCATTTTAAGTCCTGAATTGACTTTTTGAATTGAGCAACGTGAATATACTTCATGGTTAAACTTGCATTCTATATTTTTAAATATCATCTTTTTTGCCTGTTATATAAAAATGAAATATCAGAAGTCGAATAGCTGCAAGTATTAACATACCATAATATTATCTATCAATCCAAACAACAGAATTATTTGTAAGAGCTTTAAAGTAGTTTGAGACATCGTGAATCGTTTCTATAATGGCTGTATCAATATATATATACTATGCAGTTCAATTGAAATTTCTCTGTAGTCAACGAGGCATAAAATAAGATATTAAAGTGTGCAATGTGCATACATTTTTAATGAGCATCGAAAAAGTTAATACTATGTTTTATTTTCAACCATATAATATTTAGAAACCGTTTTTTATTCCTTTCTATTAGAATATATAATAAGTATCGCTGTGTTTGATTTTACGAAAAAATCTTAAATTATTTTTGATTGTACAGTGTATATTATTAAACTATTTTCCTTTGGTTTTTTGAAAGTTCCATAGAAAAAGCTCAACTCAACTCGATAGTCACCCAAGGACATAAACGAAGGAATTAAGTTTCCATCAAATCTCCATCCACGAATATAATATTCACCGGGTGACATAGGACAACTATTTGGGAGGTTTCCCTTTCTCTCCAAACTTTGAACCCATCGATGAAGTAAATTGTTTTTTGAGGCTTTAAGCAGATCACAATAGTCGAATTCAATGTTAAATATATTCTGAAACAATTTTGTCTTTTGCATACGAAAGTCAACATCCAAATGGCTTTTAAGACCAATCGTAACTGGTTTTAAGATTTTTAAGTCCGTTGCAATTTCTGTATTATTTGTTTGAAGTGTACAGTTGCCAATTACTTCACGACTGAATTTACAGTCTCCATTTTTGAAAATCATCTTTTTTGTCTGTTATATAGAAGAGAAGTATCAGAAGTTTGTCACCTGAGTTTTGTACTCAACATTTTTAAACATACCATAATAAGCTCTGTTAATCCTAACAACACAATTATTTGTGTGAGCTTTACAGTTGTTGCAGTCATCAGAATTCGTGTTGTTATTGACTTTGTTGAAAGAGAGAATTTAAAGGTTTCACCACATTCTGATATTTTCGAAGCAGTATAAATTTCATTATAGTCAACGAGGCATAAAATAAAGTATGAAATTGTGCATATGTGTATAAATTATTAACAAGTTTGTTTTATTTGTATCCATATAATAATTAAAAACATTTTTTTTCTTGATTTATATATTTTTGTATCTATGCATTATATAGATAAATATATATTAAATATTGCTGTGGTTGATTTTAAGCAAAGATTTAAATTAAAACTGATTCTACTGTGAATATCAACCAAGGATTTTCTGTACGATTTCTATAAGATCCGTAGTAAAAGCTCACCTCAATTCGATAATTACCTCTAGTCATGATCGAAGGTATCAATTTTTCATCAAATTTCCAACCTTTAATGTTATATTCACCTGGTAATATGGGGCATTTGTTCATAAACAAACCCTTCTTCGTGAAACTTTTGAACCATCGGGATAGGAGCGTGTTCCTTGTGGTTTTAAGTAGATCACAATAGTTACTTTCAAAATGGAATAAATTCTGATACATTTTTTCTTTTGATGTACGAAAATCAAAGGTTATTGAGCTTTTAATTCCATGAGGTATAGTCTTAATAATTTTTAAATTAATTATAATAGTCGCATTATTAGTTTGAATTTCGCAGTGTGCATATACTTCAGGATTGAATTTGCATCTTCCATTTTTGAAAATCATAGTTTTTCCCTATTATATGAAAAATTAAATATCTAAAGTCAAATAACAAATTTATAAACATACCTCTGTCAATCCAAAAAACAAAATTATTTGTATGAGACACAAATTATTTACAGTCATCATTATTCGTTTCGATATTGATTTTGTAATAAACTGTTCTAAAAGTTTCAAAACACGATTAGTTTAATTCTTAACACAGTCACGGAGGCATGCCATAAAATAATGTATTAACATATTAATCTTGATTAGCATCAATGAATTTAATACATCTGCTGAGGGTATGCCACTTATGGCAAGGTCCGTGCAACGCTTGACGTTGTCTACCCAAGACTCTTTAGGTTTAATGTAATGCTTTATCGGTGCAACTTGTAATATATGCTGTATATAAGTGATAACGAGCCGGATCAAACCATTATATCATAAATTTACCGTTGAATCGTTACAAAATAAAGATTTCCTATGAAAAACATTCAACTGAAATTTAAAAGGGTATAAAATCTTCGCTGTGCGGAAGAAAACTTTTCATTATTGTTTATTTATTTATTTATTTTTCATGTCGTTAACTTTTACGCGAAATAAACTATTTTCATATTATTTTTGTTTTTGTATATTTAAATAAATGTAGCTATTATTTTTATTGTTTTTCGGTTTTTTACTTAAGCAAGTGTTCCTTCTACGATGCATCTTAACAAATCATTTTTGTTTAGTTTTTTATAGGATCCATAGAAAAAACACCACTCAATACGATAGTCACCCAAAGACATAATCGAAGGTACCAATTTTTCGTCAAGTTTCCATCCGCGCACTTGATATTCGCCTGGCGGTGAGGGACAAACTGGTGCAAGATTACTCTTCTTTACGACACTATCAATCCACCGACCTTGAAGCGTCTTCTGTGTGGTCATGATAAGTGCACAATAGTCAAGTTCGTAATTAAATAAGTTCCGATACAATTTAGTTTTGGGCTTGCGGAAGTCAATGGCTAAGTGAGCTCTAAAACCAGGAGGTAGAGGATTTATGATTTTAAAATCAAGCGCAATTTCTGAATTATCTGTTCGAATTGTGAAATTAGAATATATTTCTGGGTTGAATTCGCAATCTCCGGTTTTAATTATCACCTTTTTTGCCTTTTATAATGATATTATATGAAATGTAGTTAAAATTAAAAAATTAATTAAATATCAATATTCTTTTCATTTCGTAACGTACCATAATATATTCTATCAATCCTAGCAACAGAATTACTTGTATAAGCTTCAATGTATTTAGACTCATGGTGATGTGGTTCGATATTGACTTTGTTGTGATTAGTTCTAAAGTATAAATAACAGATTGTTTTCAATGCAGTTTAGTTTACTTGTCACTGTAGTCACGGAAGCATAAAATATGATAATAATATATTATTATTGATTAACATCGGCAAAGTTAATAGTAAGTTTATTTTTGGCAAATTTATTTTTTGAGCTTACTTTCTTTCTTGACTCATGTAGTATATTTCAATTAAATCATAGTTCTATTAATATACTATATAAATTTAGAATTGCGTCTGGCAACGCCGCTCGGCTTATACGCCACAGTTTATGAGATTGCAGCTGTGAAAATTTGTGGTTGTGATATTGTTTTGGAATTTTAATAAAAATCTAAAAAAATATTTTTAATATTTTATAAAACATTGTCTATATTGAACGACTTTTACAATAATCAAATATATATTTTAATATATCATACACTTTTTATTTGCTTACTGACAATTTATTTAAAATTGTAAAGTGAATTTCAACAGAAATAATTGTGTATATTAGTATTGCAGTTGTCGATGTTGTAGGTTTTATACAAGTATTGCTTCTACTATGCAGTTTAGCACAGGATTCTGTTTTTGTTTTTTAGAAGTCCCGTAGAAAAAGAACGTCTCAACACGATAATCACCAAAGGGCATGATTGAAGGTATCAAGCTTTCATCAATTTTCCAATCGCGGACATAATATTCACCTGGCGATATGGGGCAAATAGTTGGAATGTTACTGTCCGACCACATACTATGGACCCATCGACTTTGAAGCGTTGTTTTTGAAGCCATAATAATGGCGCAATAATTAATATCGTAATTAAATAAGTTCTGGTATGATTTAGCTTTGGACTTGCGAAAGTCAAAGGCTAAATTGGCTTTAAGGCAAGGACGTATAGGTTTCATAATTTTCATGTCCAACATAATTCCTGTCTTATTATCCGTTCGTATTGTGAAATTAGAAAATATTTCCGGGTTGAATTCGCATTCTCCGTTTTTAATTATCACCTTTTTTGCCTTTTATAATGGTATTATATGAAATGTAGTTAAATTTAAAAAATTAATTAAATATTAATAATCTTTTCATTTCGTAACGTACCATAATATATTCTATCAATCCAAGCAACAGAATTCCTGGTATAAGCTTCAATGTATTTAGTGTCATGGTGATGTGGTTCGATATTGACTTTGTTGTGATTAGTTCTAAAGTATAAATAACAGATTGTTTTCAATGCAGTTTAGTTTACTTGTCACTGTAGTCACGGAAGCATAAAATATGATAATAATATATTATTATTGATCAACATCGGCAGAGTTAATAGTAAGTTTATTTTTGGCAATTTTTTTTTTGAGCTTACTTTCTTTCTTGACTCATGTAGTATATTTCAATTAAATCATAGTTCTATTTATATACTATATAAATTTAGAATTGCGTCTGGCAACGCCGCACGGCTTATCCGCCACAGTGTATGAGGTTGCAACTGTGTAAATTTCTGTTTAGGATATTGTTTTGGAATTTTTACAAAAATCTAAACAAATATTTTTAATATTTTATAAAAAATTGTCTATGTCGAACGACCTTTAACATAATCAAATATATATTTTAATATATCATACACTTTTTATTTTCTTACTGACAATTTATTTTAAATTGTAAAGTGAATTTCAACAGAATTAATTGTGTATATTAGTATTGCAGTTGTCGATATTGTAGGTTTTATACAAGTATTGCTTCTACTATGCAGTTCAGCACAGGATTCTGTTTTTGTTTTTTAGAAGTCCCGTAGAAAAAGAACGCCTCAACACGATAATCACCGAAGGGCATGATTGAAGGTATCAAGCTTTCATCAATTTTCCAATCGCGGACATAATATTCACCTGGCGATATGGGACAGATAGTTGGAAAGTTACTGTCCGACCACATACTATGAACCCATCGACTTTGAAGCGTTGTTTTTGAAGCCATAATAATAGCGCAATAATTAATATCGTAATTAAATAAGTTCTGGTATGATTTAGCTTTGGACTTGCGAAAGTCAAAGGCTAAATTGAATTTAATGCCAGGACGTAGAGGTTTTATAAGTTTCATGTCCAACATAATTGCTGTCTTATCTGCTATACGTACTGTGTAATTGGAATATATCTCTGGATTGTATTTGCAGTTTGCATTTTTAAGAATAACCTTTTTAGCCTATAGAAGAAAAATCAATCAAAGCATGATTAAAATACATATTAATAAGATTATTTAATATTGACGTACCATAATATACTTCGTCAATGCAATTAATAGAATTATTTGCGAGAGTTTCCAAGTATTCAGAGTCATTGTGATTCGCAGCGACATTGACTTTGTGATAGACTGTTCTAAAACTGTTCACAACATTCTAATATTTGCGATGCACTTTACTTTAATTGTCACTGTACTCACCGAGGCATAAAGATATTAGGCTTATGTTTAGACTTGATCAACGTCAATCAAGTTAATAATGGTTTTTTTTTTTAATAAATAAGTTATTTTTTTCTTGTTTTATTTGATCAATCCAATTTATTTATATATAGGTTTTACAAATTATCAAAGGGTCTTTACCTTACTTTTACCAAATATATCAGAACAAGAAGATCTTATAGATCTTATCCCGTTTCCTTTATTTGTTTAAAGTATTATAAACTTTATAAAATATAAATATTGTCTTTGAAGCTAGTTTTAAATTAATGTTGCTTCTACAGAACATCTTATTAAAGGATTTTCGGTATTTTTTTTATAAGTTCCATAGTATAAACTTCCCTCAACACGATATTCACCCAAGCTCATAATCGAAGGTATCAAATTTCCATCCATTTGCCAATCGTGCATGTAATATTCACCAGGCGGTATAGGACAACTTGTTACAATGTTGCTATTCTTGAGCATACTAAGAAACCATCGACGCAGAAGCGTATTCTGTGTGTTTTTAAGTAGACCACAAAAGTTAAAATCATAAGGAAATAAGCTCTGGTATTGCTTAGTCTTTGATATACGAAATTCACTTTCTAAATGGCCCCGTAAGCCAAATGATAGAGTCTTTATGATTTTCATGTCCATCATGACAACTCCATTTGGTGTTTGAAGTGTATAGTTAGAAAAAACTTCTCGATTGTATGCACATTTTTGATTTTTAAAAATCATTTTTCTAGCCTGTTAAATAATTTTATTAGAAATAAATCAGTTCAAGGTTTAAATTTAATAGCATACCATATTATTTTCAGCCAATCCTAATATCAGAATTGTTAGTATGAGCTTCAAATTATTTGCAGTCATCGCGAAACGTTCCGACATTGAATTTATCGGAAACATTTTCAAAATATTCAACACCATTTTTATATTTTCGTTGCCGTTCATTGTAATTGTTACTATAGTCATCGAAGCATAAATAATTTTGTGGACTATTATTTTTGTTCTCAAAAATTAAAATTTAAGATATTTTATTCATTGTTTCATACGATGACGTTAACCCACTGTCAAATAGTAGAATTGGATGTAGTAGAATTGGATTTAATTTCTATGCAAGTATTTATTTATTTTACATATATTTAGGTTTTAAGATTAATTTTGAAGTAGTATTGCTTCTACTGTGCACCTCAGCAATTGATTTTTCGTGTTTTTTTTATAATTGCCATAGTATAAACTACCCTCGACACGGTAATCACCCAAGGATAATATCGAAGGTATCAAGTTTCCATCAAATTTCCATCCATGCATGTAGTATTCACCTGGCTGTATAGGACATGCAGTTGCAAAGTTGCTAATTTTGAGCATACTGAGAAACCATCGACGGTGGAGAGTATTTCGTGTAGTTTTCAAAAGATTACAGTAGTCAAGGTCATGATGGAATACATACTGGTATGGTTTAGCTTTCGACATACGAAATTCAACAGCTATATGTCCTCTTAACCCAAATAAAAGAGGTTTAATGATAGCCATATCCATTCCGATAATTCCATTTGAAGTTTGAAGCGAATAGTTGGAAAACACTTCACGATTGAAAGCACATACAGGATTTTTGAACATCATCTTTCTTGCCTATTGGATGTTTTTACATAAAGAATCAGAAGTTATACAGCAGTAGGAAGTAGAAATTATCAATTTATTCACATACCATAATTTCCCCAGTCAATCCTAATAAGAGAATTATTTGCATGATCTTCAAATTATTTGCAGTCATCACAATTCGCTTGGATATAGACAGGGTCGTAAAATAAATGTTTAAAGTTTGAACAATATTCTGATATTTAAGATTCAGTTCAGCTGTTCTCAACGAGGCATAAAATAAGATATTAAAGTGAACAATTAAATAATTTTTATACTGCTTCTTTATTATCGAAATGGGTTTGAATATATCTACATATATATTAATGAGTAAAATTGCTTAAAATTCTGTTTAGATATGAACAATTATTTGAATTTGCAAGAGTTTTAACTCTGCAGTTTGCCCACGATAACATTTATAACTTGTTGCATATTATATATAGATAAATCATAAAATGTTAAAGTTTTAGTTATTTTTAAGTATTGCAAAAATAATTAAATCTAATACAAAATCTTCTTGCTTGGTATTAAGTTTTCCAAAGAAAAAGCGTCCAGTGACTCGATAATCCCCGGCATACAAATATTGCGGCACAAGTTGTGGTTCCAGTTCCCAATTATGTAAAAAATAATGCCCAGTGATCACTGGACAATTATACATAAAGTTTCCATGTTGTAACATGCTTTGGAACCAGGTCTTGAATATATTACTTTTCACGGCTGACACAACTCCGCAAGTATCCATAGTATGGGAAAAAACACTTTGATAGTGCTTTGTTTTCCCCAAACTTATGGAGAAGTCAACATGCACCTTAAAGCCACGTGTAAAAGGCTTTCTATTTATCAAGTCCAAATTGAGCGTATTATTGACGATGGTTAGGGTGAAATTCTCAAAATATTTGGGGCTGTACTTACATTCTCCAGATTGGATGATGACGCTAGACTTTACAGTGATTAAGTATTTTGAATAAGATTAAATTTACAGTTGAGACTTACAGCAGTAGCAGCTCTTAGACTATAGAATATAATTAACCCAATTATTATATAGCTGTATTTACAAAATGTATCCATTTTCATTACGTGACAATAGTGAAATGATTTATAGAATAATTGTGTTTTCGCATTAGCCTCGCAAGCCAAATCGAAATTATTTGGTAATCGAATTTTAATTGATTCAGATGATAAGTGTGATTCTAGTCTAAATTGAAAAAATGTATTTGTTTTTGGTAATTAGATTATAACAATATTATTATAAGCTTGGTATTAGAATTAGATTATTAGAAGCTTAGTATTTGTTTCAAACTTGTAAATCTGCTATATAAAGGCCTGATTAGAAATACATAAAAATAGTTTCAAGGAAACTTTTAACATATTATATTTAAATATGTTTAAATTTAGAATGTAAAAAATAAGACTTTTTTTTCAAATCATTTTATTTGAATATCAAGATAACATTGAATAATAAAATCTTTTTTCTTTTCCTTTTGTTTTAATTGCACAACATTAAATGATATTCGATAAAAGCCAGCAAAAAGAAATGTGGGCATAACAAGATCATTCATATTATATTCCTTTATATAATAACGATTTGGTTGAATTGGGCAAGGTCTAAATAGGTTTCCAAATGTTAATAATGTTGACAACCATCTCTTAAACATGTTATTCTTCTTTTGATTGTTCATAATGCTGCACAAATCCAAGGAATATTTATAGAAGCTTCGATAATTTTTTGCATTTTTCTTGCGGGTGAGAAAGTCCATGTTCATTTGCAGTCCCGGATACAATGGACTGACCAAATTCAAATTAACATTTAGTATAGCATTATCCATATTCAATGAAAAATTACTCATATAATTCCGGTTATAATCATCACAACTTGCTGGATTTAATAGAGTAAATTTTGATATCTAACATGAAATTAGAAATCTTTTATTTTTTCAGCTAATATGAGCTACGAAATTTGTTAGTCATTATATCTCACCACAGTGGAAAATTGAATAACACAAGAAACAATTGTGAATATTATTGTAGGATTCATATTTCCAGAATACTTTGATCTGTCAAATGAAACAATCAATGAGCAACTAAAATATTCTGGAAATCAAATTATTTAATTTGTTTTTAGGTTATTTAAGGAAATAATTACAAGGTCATTATTGTATTTATTCCAGACATAATATATTAATATATTAAAATAATTATTGAGTCGTAATATTAAAAAATATATCATCAGTGTAATTTATACGCCAATTTCTGACCCTGAAAATTGCAGAACAAAGTGCAATTAGTCTAAGTTTTGCACGAATGGATCGTAAATTGCAAACAATTTAAAAAATAATAATATTAATTTTCTCGTTGATCAATGACTACTAATTTCGCCATCGGACTCCTTCAATCATACATCATGTTGATATGGAAATCCCTAAAAATTAGTAAATTTAAATCAAAATTTCTCAAAATATAAAAATAAAGTTTTTAACACTCCAAAACTAACGCAAACTCTAGAGGAGATTATAATAGTAATATTTTGATTGATTTGGTTATTTGTTTAGCGCTATAAACTCACATGGCAACAGTAAATTGTCGTCAATTCAATATTTTTATTGCTATTTTATAGCTTCCTCAATAGCAAAATTGATTCGATAGCAAACACTGAATAGCTAAAAAAAAAAAAAAATGAAAAAGAGAAAAACATAACGCAATGTTGATATCCATTGGCAATCACATAAATCATACAAAATACTCACGATTGCCACCTCGTAGTAAACAAAAAAAAAAAAAAAAAGTGAAAAAAAAATAGCCTAAAGCGCTTTTAAAATTCGCAAACTGTCACTGGGAACACAATAAACACGACACAAGTCACAAACATTTCATTGCTAGTATATTGAATATTAATTTTTTCGTATTTTTGTCTCTATTCTGATGGCCCACTTGATGGCGCATTTTAATTCAATTTTCAATTTGCAATTGCAAAAATATGCAAATTTACGCGTACTGAGAAAAATGAACAATTTAATATCAAATGACATTGATGGATATTCCGATAACGACAGCGTTAGACAGCTTGAAGGTAATTTACGTTTAAGTATTAAACTGTGAGGGCAAAATAACCATCTGAAACTGAAGTATGTCTAAATATATTCTCATAAATAGAGTATAAAAAATATGATCATAAAAAAAAATAAATATAATATGATTGATAGCTATATTAAATTAAAAAAACATAATGTGTCTTACAAACTGAGAAATCTTGAAAGTTTCCCATGCATAGTAATAGAAACATTAATATTGTTGCTGCGCTTGTTGGCAACTTTATTGCTCTTCGAATACAACTAATAGACAATAATTATAAAGAATACCATTGAAACTTTGAAAGTGCTGATTAAGTGTTAAAGCTGGCTGAAACTTGATGGTTTACTCTAGTCTTCAAAGCATGCTTAGGCTACCTTCGGCAACATCGCAAATATACCAGGCTTCAAATTATTAACGTCTTGCACGGTAAACTCGCCAGCGATGTGATCGTTCATAATCAATGTTCGTTTCTTGCTGGCATCCAAATGATAGGCCTCGAAACGAATTTCAAACTCCAATTCGGGTAGAATGGCAGTAGTTGGATCCTCGGGCCACCAGAACTTATTGACAAAGTATGATCCCTGGAATTTACGTTTAAAGCGTAATTTTTGTAATTTATATTTACCCTAAAAATGAATGAGCTGAAGTGTAGAAGAGAGAAGACTACACGGCAAAGGGCTTACCTTGGTTATTGGACATTTATCAATAATGTTGCCATATTCACGAATGAACCCATGTATAAATCGGCCAACAGGTGATTGATTGGCATAATTAAGGATACGACAGATATTGAGCGTTGTGTTCAAAGTGCTGCTGTAGAACGGATCCATTTTGTTAGTAATACGCACCTCCAGGTGAACATCGACATCGCTCAAATCTTGATGTACTTCCATTGAGAAATTCAAATGTGGATCGGAGTGATCATAGGTAACCTTATGACTGACCATCTTTTCGTCGCTCCATAATTTAATATCATTGAATTTTGGCCGTAGCATTTTCTAAACAAGAAAATTCAAATGCTTTACTATTTAATCATCTAGGATATTGTAAATATTTTACTTACCTCAGCAAAGGCCCCTTGGCAGAATGCCAAAAGGATTTGTATCAAAATGACAGTGCTTAACATCATGATGTATTCGTATGATGTGTGTCAGTTCTCATCAAGCTCTACGCTATTTATAACGCCCGAAGGCTGCAACTAAAATGAGAAAATAATTTCATTGCGATGTTATCGATAAATTGTTTTTTAAAATAAAATGCATGAATGATTTTTAAAATAACTCCTAAGTCGTAATAACACTTAGTTGACTAAATTTGCCATAGCGATATGCGATTGGGATCTGATCTGATTAACTAATCGCATACCTAATTAATGCTCCATTGATGCTTGACCTGCGATGATATTAATAATATAACAACTGTCTAATTGAAAAGCTGTCAGAAAATAATTGAAACAAGATGAGAGTGGTACTTTTTCTAAGTTCATACCTTATGGGGTTGATGCTCTTCCTAAACACTCCAATGGTATCAAGCTGGGTACGTTTCGATAATTAAATCAAATAACATTTTCTACATTTCATTTCTTCATATTTCAGCGATCTTTTAAGATTGTCTTTACGCGCTTTGATTACGAGGCTAATGCCAAGCTTATCGATGTGAAAATTCAAATCCCAAACAATACTGAAGGCTCCCTGAATGTGTTCCTGAATACACTTGAAATTTTGGATGACCTTGAACTGACTGCTAGCATTGCTCTAGAAACTGATCAAGGCAACTATACGAATCTGCTCAGTAAAACAACAAACTTTTGCAAAATGCTAAAAGAACGAAACGCTGATGCCTTAATACGAATGATCTATGAAGATATGACACGGCATGGAACACTCTTCAAGCTATGCCCCATACAGAAAGGCAGCTACACACTACAAGATTATCGGGTAGATGAGGAACTGTTGCCAAGCTATTTACCAGAGACAAACTTCAAGTTTAGTATACGTCTAAGCAAGTCGAAACGTGAGCAGATATTTAAAGGAATACTTTATGGACGTGTGGATAAATCCAAGGGTTTCAATAATCTTAAAATGTTTAGCATGGGTTAATCCAAGTGCAAGTGTTTATTTTAAAAACTGGTTTTTAAATATTATAAATATTCATCAAAATTTCTGCTTTTAATCAAAATTATATTTCTCGTGCATTATTTGGTGACTATCTTTAGTAATATCTGTGTTTCAAAATTTCGCTCTATTCAATTTTAGTATGCAAAATGCCTTTTGTCGCACAATTGACATCATTGTTAGCTTTGAGGCGTCATCGCCCGTTGCTTAACCCTCGCCTTTTCGCTCATCACTCAACAGAGCAGAGCAGAGCAGAGCAGTGCCACTGACACTGTCACAGGCACAGGCACAGGCATAGGCAGCGGCAGCGGCAGCGGCAGAGGTAGAAGCAAATATAGAATCACCGTCATTGTCACGTGTTTGCCTGCTCGACTGCGAAATTCGCATGTTTACCCGACGGTGACAAGCTGTCTGCAGGCAGCGAATTGATGACGCTGATAATGGCAACGGACGACTAAAGACTGAAGGCGTCGATGAATACGCAACGATGAGAGGGAACATCAGGGAGACAATGTGCGGCAGGGCGACAGGGAGAGACAGAGTTTAACGGCAGAAGCTAAGACGTTTATATGGCCCGATGAGAAACAGACGACAATGATTTAGAGCAATTGTGTTGCCTGCACATGTTGTGTTGAGAGTTTAGGGAACTCGTGTGCTGATTGGACTGATATCGTTAGAAGCATAAATTAGTACAGGAGAATGGCTTGTTTTGACTACTGTCTACTGCTGAAAGCTAGATAAAATTGTGTACAGTTTCATCCATTAAATTTCCGTCTTATTCATTGATGCATTTCGCACATTTCTGTTGATCTCGTCAATTCAAATTACTCATGCAGAATTTTGTTAAACAAACCACGTAATGGAGCCTACGAATAAGATACGACTAGATAACTCTATACACAAAGTTTTTGTTCTTTTTTTTTTTTTGCCGCAATTTCTTCAAAGACAATAAAAACTTGCAAAATAGTTGTGAGATGTTTTGTCTTCTTTTGTTTTCCACACTGTCTCTTACTCCTAACAACTTCTCAATTTTATTCTAAAAATAAAGCAAACAAGGGAGAGGAAAGTTTACTTTATATATATATATATATATATATATATCAAGAGGTAAGGGTCTCTAGACTCTGGTTCTTTCTGTAATTAAGGATGCACTGCACATCGTTAATGCCAAGAGTCGTTGACAGCAGCAGTAATGTCTCGTTGAATACCATGAGTCAGCAGTTGACAGCGTGCAAAAAAAAAAAAAAAAAAAAAAAAGTATAAATCTAACCATATATAAATTTATCTAAGTAAACTTGTATAAAGACGGCAATAAATTGTCACACAGAACTTAACTTAAGCACTTAAGAAAAGTGCAATTAAATACTGGACTGGATTATTACAAGTGTATGCAAACGATATTTTAAATACTGTTGCACTGTGTATAAAGGTGAATATATATGGTAACATAATATAGATTATAAAACCTAATATAGTATATATACTTATTACTTAGCAGATTAAACAGTTTCACATCTCTCTCTTTCTCTCTCTCTTTTTTCATTAAAACTCGCTTGAATTGTTGCTAATAAATTATTAATTGTTTTTCTACTATTTTATTTTGCTGATATTTCAGTTATTAAAATTATATTAAATTTATTCGCTGAGCTTAACGTTTCGCGTGTTTTTTATATGATAAATTCAACTATATTACGTATTACGTATCGAAAAACAACATGTCGTTTATAGGAAGATTAATGGATTTATGTATTTTGTGTGCAGTGTATAATTGTTAATAATTGTTATTATTGCCACGATGTTGTCATAGTTCAGTGAATTAATGTCAATCGTTATGCAGTGTACCCCAAATGAGCTACATAAGTAGAGCAGTCGAACTCCTTGAAGTATTAAATTCATCTCACGATTCGGTAACTTGTCTGACTCAGCTTAGACACGAATTAATTTGAAACAAAAAGAGAAGAAATTAAATTGATTACCATTGCAGTCGATCAATAGTTGATCAATGTCTTTACTTCTTCTGTATATTCTGTACCATCATCTAGGTAGAGAGCATAAAATTAGAATCCGCCTATAAATTGCGCATAAACATGTTACGCTGGGAAATCCCACGTAAATAATGTGAAGCATTTCAAGCATCCGGATCGATGATAAGATCGATTTGCCAATTGATTTTGTACAACAACTGATACAACAACATATAAGCACCATATAATAAAATAAATACAAAATGTGGGTTGATATGCTAATTTATATTTGAGTATTTGAGTGGCATGAGAAATTCAAAGTGCGTGGCACGTGACTGGAAGAAAGAACGAGACTCAAAAAAGAAGAACCTTGGTAGAATTTGATGCAACAAATGATTGTTAGAGCTTTTGCTTGACCAATACAACACAACACTTGCCGCGCCCAGTACTGTTAAGTTTATTGAACTACGTATACTCATAGAAACTGTATTGATAATTTTGATAATTTCTATATGATTACGCTACTACGCATACGATAATAATCATAATTTCGTAGAGTGTTGGCGTTGGCAAAATTAATATACACACACATCTTTTTCACGTTAACTTCAACGACATCGCGTACATTTTAATGGAATACAAAATATGGTACGGTTCTGTTGGTGACTTCAAGACCTTAACCTCGAAAACTGAATACTGTAAACTGTCGTCGTTCTGTGGGTTAGCACTGCTTTGGGGTTTTTTAATTTGCATACTTCTCAAGTTTTTGGCACTTGTATTTTTTGTTTTTTTTTTTTTTTTTTTTTTTTGCGACAGAGTGTATCTGCAGTCAAAATCGCAATAGCAATCGCAATCGCAATCTCTGGGCATATGAAGTTGGCATAATAATTTTTGTCACACAATTGAAGTGCTGGCAAATGCAAAATGCCAAATGGCAAATAATGCCTTGGGCGGCAAGAGTAAAAAGAAAACTTGTGTGAAAGGGTGTTAACTCTGTTTATAGTCAAATTCAGTCTGGTGTGTGTGTGTGCATGTGTCTATATATATATATATATGTGTGTGTGTGTATACAGACAGACATATATCTTATCGTAGAAGAAGCACTATGAATAGCGTACGAATTTTGATTAAATTGTCGAGTTCAATGGCCATTGTGAAGAGTTTCTCTTAAGCACAAGTCGAATTCAAAGTTTTTTTTTGTTTTTTTTTTTTTTTTTAAATTTTCGATTCGCTGAACTATGAAAATCCACTTACAAAAATTATGTTAATTGCCATAAAAAGACAGTCGGAGAAATGAAATCTTATTAAATCAGCTTGGCCAACAAAAAAGGATAAGCATAACCGGCAGACAATTGGCAAACAAACAAATTGCCAAAAATAACAGTCGGCACAACTGAGAAAACTGAGAAAAATTCCAACTTACGAAATAAACGAGTGAAAATTTTGATGAAATGAAATGTTGCCAGCCAACTGCTATCTGCTAGCGGAAGGCTAAGAGTAGACAAATTCTGAGAGTAGCAATAAAAAGGCGACAGTATAAAGAGTATGGTGGTTACAGGCAGTTTTCCTTGACTTGGCTCAATATTTGCACTTTGAGGCGTTGCCAGCTGAGAGCTAATTTTGACAGTCTTTGAGTTTCATCAGTGCCAGAAGAGGTGAAGGCACAAGTGCTGTGCATAGGACTCACATCTTACTGTTTATATATAGTATAGCAAAGCATAGTATAGTATAGTATAGTATTGCTTAAGACGTTTTGTACATTATTGGCTTGGCACTGGCACTGGCTCTGGCACTGGCTCTAGCTCTGACTCTCACTCTAGCTCTGGCAATAGCAACCGACTTACAATCAGACTCATGGAGTGCTTGGTAAATACTTGTGGAAAGAAACTGTAATCAATTTTTCGTAAAGTTTTTAATGCCATTTTGCATTTAAAATATGCTTGCATTTAAGCAAATTGAGTTGTAGTTTGTTACGAGACAAGTTCTCATTCTTGAAAGTCATTCAATTTACAGAAGAAATTCATATTAAAGAAATCATAGCTAAAATACAGCCTCAAGCATTTTTTCAATGCTGTGCTCACGAAGTATTTAAAATGCGCATAAAACTCGTTCGAAATCAACAAAAGAAAGAAAAACAAAAAAAAAGCAAAAATTTATTTGTTCCTGCACACACAAATTGCCATATCGTAATAGCAAAGTTGCTGCTGGGCCCTGAAGTTATTGCAATTGTTACAAATTTTTACATAAATTTTCGCTATAACAAGCTGCACACTCCCATTCTCCACTTTCATCCTCAGGACCAGCACAGCGCAATCCAATACTCATACCTAGTCTTGCATTAGCATTTTTTCAACACCTCTTCTTCACGTTGGTTTTATGAGTTTTATCATTTTGTTGCTTTGGGTCGTCGTCTGTAACGTTTTCTACCTTTTGAGCAATTTTTAAGCCGGAAATCCACTTTCAATTGTTTGGGGCGCTGCCTTGAGCAGCTTGGAGGTTTACATATTGCTCATTTCATCGGTAAAGCAAGGCAAGACCGGCACAACTTCAGTTTCATCCTGCGCTTATTGCCGCTGTCTGTTGAAGTGTAAACATTTTCACAGTAGGTGTAAATAAAATCTTGTAAAATGACGCTGATGCCGCTGGCACAGACAGAAGCATCTTTAGCTTAGTTCTTAGTTCATACTGGGCGGAAGTCAGTGAAATTCTTATTATGGTGGAGTTTCTGCTTGGCTTAAGTTGATTGTTTGTTTTTCTTTTCTGCGATTGGTTCTGAAACCGTTTGGCTTGGATTATTGTCAACAAATTACGCAAATTATTTGAACGAACATTGTAATTGAAATAAAGAAATGTTTGTGTTTTCTATTGGTAGAATCTACCCTTGGTAAATAGAAAATGAATGAAACGGTAAAATGAATACTTTTAAAAAAATTAAAGTGACCACAAAGGTGCCAATATTTTTTAAAAAACAGCCACGTATTAAAAAATAAAAAAAAATATAAAAAAAGAAAGAAACACACTTTCACAAATTCTAGCAGAGCAAGGTTTCGATCCTCGGACCTCTGGGTTATGGGCCCAGCACGCTTCCACTGCGCCACTCTGCTGTTGTTCGTCGGCTGGCAAAATACTTATCTCAACTACGACTGAGTTTGGCGTGGTGAAATAAAACTTGTTCTGCTTAGCGGTGGTTGTTTGATTTGAAGTATGTATGTATATGTGATAATTTCAAAATAATATAAATTTGGTATTTGTAAAAAAGTGAATAAATATATTTCATATATATAAATATATGTCTATTTATTTTTTTATTCATATACAATATAAAGTTCGTACATGTAAAATAATAAATATACATATTTTAAACAAATAAATATTTTATGGATTTTCTTTAATTTAAGTGCTTTATAAAAAAAAATTATGCAAAAAAGTCTAGTAGTTATTAAATTAATTCAAAATGTAAAAAAAATTGAAATCACACACTAGCAGAGCAAGGTTTCGATCCTCGGACCTCTGGGTTATGGGCCCAGCACGCTTCCACTGCGCCACTCTGCTGCTTGTTGTAGCTTCGGCTAAAAATTTTTTTCGCGTGAACAGAACAAACGAAAGTGACATGTATCGAATGCCAGACTAGTCTAATCTCTTTTAAATTGTGTAATCAGTTTTTCTACTTTTTTTTTTTTTTTTGTTACTAAATAAAAGTAAAAAAATGAAAAAGAATTATTTTATGAAGATAACAACATATAAAAGAATATTTATCTAAATATTCTAAATGTTTTTATAAACTACCGTTTATTCCGGTGTACAATAGAGTACAGAAATTTCACATTGAGCATTATTTAAGGTATTGCCATTTTCAACCACTGACTGCCATCGATTGCTATATAATTTTAGAGGAGAGGGCAGTCGTCCATGTGTGGTGTCTATTTAATTACAATCGTCGCCGCAATCCGTGTCCATGTGCAATCCAATGAAATTGCAACAACGGCAACAGTATCGCTGCAATTAACGCGGACACTGCAAGGGCTGTTGGGAGTTCCGACGCACCGGGCCCTGCCTTTGTCGCGCCTATAAATGTACATCGATTGCCGGAATGGCCAGAACAGTGGCATATTCTGGGCGATTATTTTACGCTCAATTATTGTTAAATATTTTACAAAATGCGGATATTTATATTTACTCATTCCCCAAATGGCGTTGGGATGCTACTATTGGGCTGGGCTCTACAAATTGTTCGGGATATCAATGGTGTCATGTTCATGTTGCGGTATCGGAGGTGTCCTAATGAGATTGCAATTATTTGGCTATAAATTTTTATTATTCAGGCTTTAAAAGATATATATACTATTATGGCACATTTTTAACACCCAACAATTTCACAATTTTTAATCCACAAAAATGTGCGCTAAATTTGCAATGACATCATTTAAATGGAAATTATTTTATAATTAATTGGCCATCTACGCTGAGTGGACATTATATAATTAAATATTTAATTTATGAGCCTGTGTTAAAGTTCAATAATATTTAGGGAATGACAATAATATATTGTATAAATATATATGTATGTATAACTCAGCCAAAATACAAATCACTTGCAACTCGTTGTGACTGGTCAACAGTTTTAACTCATATAAAAAAGTAACGCATACTTTTGGGCGGTGGCTTAAAAAGAGCGTTGCCTACTTTTAGGCTGCAGCGTCAAAATAACAGCACATGTTGTGGCTAGTGGCGTGAGAACGGAGTTCACAGGGTGCACAACACTTTACAAATATTGAACAACATTCGCTGAGAATATTGAAATACTTTCAAATGCTGTTGCACTCAGTCGACAGTCTAAAAGTTTTCCGTGATACCATTTACTATGTCAGTGAATATACAAAAGAATTTATTACGACTTTATATTGTTAACTGTCAAAAGATACGAAAAGTGTATAAAAGTTGCGGTATTTTACAATATTCTTGTTCTTGTTTATCTTTGGTTTTTGTGTGACAACAACGAGCAGCAGTGAGCATCAGTTTTCACTGTCTGCCACATCACAACTGGCATCTCGTTGTTTACTTTCTGTGTTTGTAGCTGCTGCTGCATTTCAGCTTCTAACTTGTTTCTAGAGTCGACAAATTTATTGCAATCACGCACAGGATTTGTCGCTTTGGTTTTTTTGGTATTCAGATTCTAAAAAAAAAGGCAGAAAAAAAATGTAGTGCATGTGCACCGCAAAAAGCTGAAACTATGCTGTAAACATATGCTCGCTCTAGAAGAGGCATGCGAAAAATTCACTATGCATTAAATTTCAACTAATTGCCGGACATTTGTAATGGTTGCCACTGCGTCAAATGTTTTTAATTGCGGTAAGGGTAATTTAAAAACAGCAGCAGCAAAAACAACGATAACAACAACAACAGCAGCAGCAGCAGCAGCAGCAGTAAAGCAGCCGCTGCATTCACATATTATTGGCAGCCATCAAAAAGCCAATGCGCCAAAAAAAAAAAAATTGAAATTAATTTAGAGTTGGGGGTCTGTTTGCGGCAATTAATTTAAACACACGACTTTAGCTTTGCTGTAGTTGCGGTTAACCTCTGCAACAACTCGCACTGCTACCTCTCCCTCTACACTCTTTGCCAATAATTTTTTATGATTATAGCTTAATTTTCTCAACTGCATTTTGTGCATTTTATATGCTGATAATTTAAAGTTTCCGAACATATAAAATAATTATAAAAAAAGCAACAATTTATTTGACTTAAGATTAATTTTGAGAATGAACAAATGATATAATGATATAATAATATATAAACTGAATAAATCATTTGATACAAATAAAAAGTATTAGTTTAGTTAACCGGAACCAATAATTAGAATTAATTGTAAACTGAGCTTAATATTACTTTGGCTTTGCCAACTTTTTCCCATATAATTGTTCCGGCGTAGGAATATCACTGACAAAATAATTTGCTGGAATAAAATGGAAAATCTTCTTCAAAACATCGAGCAATATATCCTCAATAGTTTGTGTGATCACCGTGTAAAGTGCATCGGCCAACATACGCCAATTATCATTGAAGAATTTATTGGTACTATCCTCCAATTGTTTATTGCCATTGAATAAATTGGAGAAATATGATTTTAAACCATCCATTTTAAAGTCAACGTGACAATTGGTAACATTATAGAAGGTAAAACCGCCCTTGGAATACAATCGTGTCTTTGTATGCATTGTAACAGTCATGTTATCTACACATAGAATGTAAAGGATTAACTGAGAAGTAAATAAAAGTTAAAGGCTTACCTGCATCAAGGAATACTTGACCACGTCCATTCAATGGTATAAGTAAAATTCGTCCAAATAAACTGTAATCACCTTGAAGCTTCATTACGGGCAACGTAAATGTTGTCTTCCAGCTGTAATCCTTTTTGTATACACTGCAAAGTGAAGAGAAATGCAATTAGTTGATAGCTGGTAGCTGTCTCTAGAGCCACGCCCTAGACTTACAGGCTCTCCATAACATTGGTGTGACCAAATCCAATGATTTTGACATTGGCCAACTCGACTTTAAGATTAATCGCATTACTGTTGCCTTGCGATATTCTGATGCGATTTAAATGGAATGGATCAAAGCTCTTGATGCTTGTCAGGCCGGGTATACCTGAATGTGTGTGTATTTGTGTTAAATTAATAATATAGAAATATTTTTATATATGTCACTTACCATCATTGAGCTTATCGAAGAGCTGCTGTATGCTTTGCGTGGAACAATTGACAAAATCCCTGTCGGTAATTTTACATTGCTTAATGTAATCTGCTGCGGTTCGATTAGAATTTGGTTTTTGAGTTCAATTGATTTGAATTTCAAAATAAGCGACATACACATAAATGCAATGCAAAAAAACAAATCCGGTTTAGTGGCGCAATATTTTGGCAAATAAACAAAAATTGTTTGTGTGCTAAACTGGGTTAGTTACAGTTGCGTGCCGGCTAGCCTGGACTAGACTGGACTGGGCTAGGTCGGGTGATATATTTCTTTTTGTTTTATGTACATATACCCGGTAACCGTAGGAAACAATGGGTATAATGACTTTCTGACAACACCAAAAGTATGTAATGGCCATAGGCGTGAACATATATATATTTATTTAATTTTGATTTGTTTTTTATTTAATTTAATTTTGTTTATTATATTATATTTTATTTTATTTTCTTCATTTTATTTTATTTTATTTTTTATTTTATTTTAATTTATTTTATTTTATTTCATTTTTTTTTTATATTATTTTATTTTATTTTTGTTTTATTTTATTTTATTTTTGTTTTATTTTTTTTTCATTTTATTTTGTTTTATATTATTTTATTTTATTTGGTTTTATATTTTATTTTAATTTATTTTATTTTATTTTATTTTATTTCTTTTTTTTTATTTTATTTTATTTCATTTTATTTTTGTTTTATATTATTTTATTTTATTTTTGTTTTATTTTATTTTATTTTATTTTTGTTTTATTTTTTTTTCATTTTATTTTGTTTTATATTATTTTATTTTTTTTGGTTTTATATTTTATTTTATTTTATTTTTATTTTTCATTTTATTTTATTTTGATTTTCATAGGTACCGGGCATCATAAAGTCGATGAAACTCGACTATATTTTTCTGACTTGTTTGTCGTTTTGAATTGTGTTAATGTTGTGCATATAATTATTAATGATTTGTGTGTTTAGATAGATAAAAAGCCAACAGCTTGCAAAAGCAAAAGCAGAAGTGATAATATTATTTACATCTATGTAGATCATCATCATCATAATCTTTACATTGTGGTAAATTACCATAAGCAAATCGGCCTTAAATGCCAATGCATTTACCTGACAAAGCGTGCTAATTAACGGTAACATGCTATATATTATATATCATGTATCGTAATACACTTTACACTTTACACTTACGAGGCTCTGTTAGAAATGCTTCATCGCCGCGTGCCACACAAATTGCCAATGAGAGCAATATAATGCTTCCTAAGATTACTTCCTTCATCTCTTTAAACTGTTAACTGCAGTTCTAATTGATTTTCCAGTTGAATTTTCCTGAACTGTTTGCACGACTAGCTCCGGCAAGCTGTGAATGAAAACTAAATAATACGCGCGAACAGCATTTTACAATTTTCATATTTGTATTTTACACTTCACTTTCGTTAGCAAAGAAAAACTTGATTTTAGTGCCGCTTGCTTAAATTTCGCAATAACTTTGCGCTGTTTGCTTCGTCGTTGTCGACGACGTTGCGCAGGCGCAGTCATGAACAGCTGGCCGGCTGTGTGCCACAATGCCGACAAGAGAGAACAAGATGCAATTGACGGTGCGGCGCCGCTACCATTTCGTCATCATCATCGTCATCGTCATCGCCATCGCCATCGATAGTGTTGTTTTTTTTGTCGGATTTTCTTGTTTTCTTACTGGGGGAAATAAATAAACGACGCCAATAAAATTCACAAATTTGTTATACGCGATATGTGTGTGAGAGTGTGTGTGTTTGTGTTGACACTTGGTTTTTATAGTCAAGCGTGCCGTGCAAATTGCGACATCATTAACAGGCAATTGATTCTGCGATTGGTTTTGAAATCAAAATATAGTCATGGGTCACTGCTACTGTTGTTACAGCAAAACGTTTGATTTGGCTGTGCGCGCTAGACAAGCTTGAACTTGATGACATTCGCATAGTAAATGTAACTTTGCAATTTTTAACTTTTGCTCAAAATAAATTTATTACTGTACAATAGATAAATTATGACAGTAGAAAATGTATACAGAAAATGTAACCTGCAATTTTTAATATGCCGTAGACAGTGTTGAACTCTAAGCCAAAATAGCGTATGCAATTTTTCAAGTCAACAGTACTGTTCGCTATCCGCTGTCCGTTGTCCTGTCGTGTAGGCGCATTAGTGTCCTTCATGTGACTTCTTAGTGCTTGCTGCCAGAAAACTGACCACAAGCCAAACTATAGTCAAAAACAAACGACTTCAACTTAGTCAGAGGCATAGCGCAAAGTGCAACTAAAAAACAGAAGGAAAACTTCTATCTAGCACGCGCCGAAGTTTTGATACACTCGCACTATATGTCAGGAGTATATAAATATATTTCCCAAGGTATTTTATATAGCAAATATACCCGCTGCCAGTGTATATCAAGACTTTCATGCATGTCCAGTCATATATCAGGATAAAGGTTTTGTAATCCTTCCCCTAGACGTCGCGCCATCAGTGGCAGCTCCAACTTCTACAACTCGTAAGATTCCTTTTCTTTTTTTTTTTTCATCCTATCACATGTGCACACTGTACAGTCCTATATATATATATATATATATAATTTTTTTTAAGTACAAGTACAATACATAGGTCCACCCAAAACTTGTTAGGTTAGAGTTGCTGGTGTTCAAGCACTTTGTAGCCAAAGAACTTGTGCTGCTTCTGTCTGTACGTATAGCAAGTTTTGGTATCTGTTATCGCAATGTTGGCATCGCCATTTCTTCTACAATTTTCAATAGACTTTTTTTTATAGTGCTGCCGCCCACATTTGGCCTCCTTAAGTATTTCTTATTTCGCTGGCAGTGCGAGTGCCAGTGGCAGTTGCTGTTGCAGTTAAGCGGATTTTTCAATTACTGAAAACGTTAAGTGCACAGAATTTCTTTTCCTTTTTTTTTCTTAGTTTTTTGATATGTTGGCAATTACGATTATTAAATAATTTGCCAAAGTGTATTTCAAGTAATTCCAAAAGATTTTTAATTTTAATAGAATTATATTTTTTTTTTATTTTTTATATAAATAAATAAATAAATATTTAATTAATAAATTCCGTAAATTACACTTTAAAATATTTAGAAAATTGTAAAATCTTTTGCTATTGTCATAAATAACAGATTTTGAGCCTGCAGCTGTCAAAAAACTTACCCAAAAATTCATAGCCATAAATTTTCTTATCTTTCTAATAATTTTTCAATCAGTGCAGAACAAAGGGAGCAGAGACTGAGAAACCCCAAGACATAATCAAGTTCTAAAACAATGAACACAGCATTAAAAATAATTATCTTGTGCTCCAAATCACAATGGTAACCCCTTTGCTTGAACACCTTTTCATAAAGATGCTTTACAGATCTTTCAATGGCTATCCTCACACATACACACACACATACACATACACGAGACTATTTAAAAATATGCGAATGTTAATTTAAATAAAGTGCGGAAACAAACAGAACAAATACAAGGAAGAAGCAGCAGCAGCAGTAAAAGAAAAGGCAAGCAACGAGGCAAATAAAAGCGCAACCGGTCAGGGACCAAGCAGTGAGCAGTCAGAAGCAAAGAAGGAATGAGAGCAAAAGCACAGGGACAGGGACCCAGAGCAAATATTAATCCTCAAAAAGGAATTGTCACAAATTGTGTACGTATGTGTGTGTTTGTGTGTGTGTGTTGGTTGAGGTGGCAGCAACTGCCCGCTGCGCAAACAACAGCTGCAACACTGCGGAGGAACGAGAGATGAAGGATACCAACAAAAAAAAGGCAAAAAGGACTGTCTTTGGAGATTGACATGCTGAGGTGAGGTGTGGTGTAGTGTGTTGGCATTGGAGTTGGGTAGAATTCATCCTGTTGAATTGTTTGGTAGTTACGGGTTTGAGTGAAGGGTATAAAGGCAGAGATGGGAGATGAGAGTTGGGAAGGGGCTTGCTAACCTTGCCATCACTGATTGTTTCAAATCGCAAGTTTGGCTTACCTTTTTGGGAATTAATTTGGCAAATAAACGCTGACAAAATGCAGGCAACTGGACAAGGACAAAGCTGTATTCAGGGATTCTGGATGCTGTATACTGGGTTTGGGGCGTGGCATTGCATGAGCCAACTAATAGGATTTTGATGATAGTTGCTTGGCTGTGTGCCTTCTACTTTTACTTTGACCCTCTGGCGTTTCAACCGCCAGCCGCCATAATCAATTTTTGGCCAGGTTTTTTTTTTTTTATTTTTTGCTACTTTTTGTCTGTTTTGTTACTGTTATTGTTCCTGTTGTTGTTGTTGTCTGTTTTGTGTTTTCTGTTGGTCGGTTTGTTGCTTGCTTGCTGCCCTCTCAGATGATTGTAGTCTGTGACCCATGAAATGAGTTTTGCAATGTGTGTTTCCATGTGTCCATGTGTCCATGTGTCCATGTATAGGTGTGTGTGTGTTTGTCAGTCGTAGTAGGGAAAAGGATGTTGGCCAAATGAAATTACCAACACATTCAATGGAGAAAGAGCTGCCGCTGAGCCGCAAAAGCCAAAGCCAAAAGCTGCACCGCATTTCGTATTCATAGCATTCGCTCTCTCAAACACTTTGCTCTCTCTCTCTCTGTAACTCTTTCTCTCTCTCTCTCTCTGTCTTTCTCATTCACTTTGGCTTTATCTCCCAATGCGGTTTTTGTCTGTGGTAGAATTATAATTAATTTTAGTGGCCCAAATATGTAAATTTGATTACGAGTTGAAATAAAAATATACATATATATATATATATATATAAATATAAATGCATAAATATTACGCATACGCAGCGTATTCGAAATCTCAACGCTGGTAAAGGGATGCTCATTTCTAAGCCGCTTAAATTGACTGGTTTCGAGACAGAATTGCTGCTACCACATGTGACCACGTTCATCATGTCCATCATGTCGCAGTTCATCAACGCGAAAACTTTGACTGCTTGCCTCGTTACGAGAACCAAAACTTTTGTTTCCTCTTCAATTTTGCTTTTATTTTTTGCGCGACTTTTTAACTTCAATTTTAAATAAATTTTTAGCACAGAGTTTTTCTCTTTTCCTTTCTATTTTTTTTTTGTTTATGCCGACTTTTTGTAACTGCAGTTTGAAGCCAACTTTGCATAGATTAGTCACAGCAGAAAAAAAAAATAAAAGTTACTCTACTGCCGCATTGCATACTTTTGAGTCTAATTTTAATTAGCGCCAGCGCACTATGGCAATTTGAGCAGTTTTCTTGGCATACTATAAATTTATATTTTATAAGCATTCAAATTTACGAAATTTTAATTAATTATAAATTTATTATTTATTAGATAAATAACGGCGTTATTTTTTAATTATAATAATATAATGAAAGTTATTATTCTAATTTATTTTAGGTTCAATTGGAGCTGAAAGTCTTGTGGGTCGAGCTATGGCATTTGATGAGCTTTATTTTTGCATGGCATGACAATCTTTGTTGCCAGTACATGTCGGTACATAATCAAAATACTCGACATCTCAACTTGAAGGTGCCACAGTGTCCATTTGGGCGAGCATTTGTCATTCTGCAATATCATGCTAATGATAGTACAACTGGACAACTGGGCATGTTTCTTTTTATGAGTATCGATTGTCATAGTTGTCTTCGTGTATGGCATCAGACATAGCAAAGAAAGCGAAGCAGACCCAGCATACTATATGATGAAATTTTAGAAAATTCTTTATACAAATATATAATATAAATATAAAATAAAATATAATTTCTTAAAAGGAATTTAAATTTTCACAAGTACAAAAATGTAGAATTTTTTCTAATAAATATTTAAAAAAAAAAAAAACCAAAAATTCGACTTTAAATAAATGAAATGGAATTTAAATTTTCGTTACAGCTGCAAAGAAAATATTTAAAAAAATATTAATTTCCGAGCTAGAAATGTCATGATCATGCGATTTTCTGTCTGAAATACCAGGCAAACAGAAACTAAAAGCAAGAAGCTGCAAAAATTTATTTTTAACATGCGAGCGACATAAAACATTTCTGTTAATAGGAGCTCTTAACATTAACAGTAGCATATGTGGTATACTTTTAGCATTTGATTTGATTTGCCCGTTCAGCCGTAACTGAAATTTGAATTTCTTATATTTGAATTTTATGAATTAAATTATAGCTCAGTGTCAGAAATTTTGAAATATCAATGCATTTTCAGACTAAATTACTAGGCGAACAGAAACTAGCAGCAAGAAAGCGCTTAAAAATTTGAATTTCGGTAACGGCTGAAATGACAAAACAAATCGCAAATTATGCCCAAAAGTATGCCACACAAATATTGAGAAATATTTTATACTGACCATTAACATAAAGAGTTGCATTTCAGAAAATATATTAGTGCAGCTTACTTGCTGCTGGTTTCTGTTCCCCTGGTATTTCACACAAAAAATTCATTGATTTTTACTTTTTTGCCTCTGACTTGATCTAAATTTTGTAACGGAAATTCGAATTTGCTTAATTTCTTCACATAAGTAAAAAAGTATCATATATTTTCTTTTAAATTACATAATTTTTTTTATTAAAATAATTTTTTGTTCTGTTTATTATTGGATTGCAATTTAATAAATTTTAAATAAAAGAGTAAAATGAATTACTAACAAATAATAAAATTAATAACTACATAAAAATATTAAAAATTATAAATAAGCTCAGAAATATATCAAAAATAAAATTAACTTTAATATTTTAATAATCCTCGTTGGAAAATCTGGATGTAGTTGTCGACGAGACTGCTGTCTTCGAAATCATCGATTCATTAAATTGAAATGAAATATATATATATATTTAATTTTAAAGCACATTACCAAAATTTATGCCTATATACAAAAGTAGTATTAAAATTATTAAATATTGCTACATAAAGTAAATATGGGCTCCATAGTGCAACGTTGACAAGTTTTCTTTTTTTTGGTTCAGCATAAAGTCTAATTAATATTCAGTGGTTTTCGTAAGATAAGTTAAATAACATTGTTTCTACTAGAAATAAAAATGAAAATAATGTTTTTTGTTTAAATTAAACATAAGTTTCGTGACTATAATGTTTGCTTATTACATGATATAATTAATAGTTTATTTATAATATTTTAACTAATTTTAATGTACTTTATTTATTATTATTTTATATTATTTATTAAATTTGTTACATCATTTTTATTATAAATTATATTATATTATACAAATTGTTATATTATATTATTTTTTGTCGTAAAGAATTCTATTAATTTTTTTACTATTTTAAGTTTTTAGAAAATTTTTGTATTTTTAACACATCAAAATTTTTAATTTTTAATATTATTATTATTTGTATTTTATTGTATTTAATATTTTCAAAGCATGCAAATTTAAACTGATCTGTAAACGAAACTATTGAAGTTTTGCTGATGGATGAGACTCAGACTGAGAAGCTCGGCAAGAGCAGCAAGTAAATTTGAGCATCAAAAGCAAAAAAGATAACAAAAAGCATATGACTAAGTCTTGGCAAAGAAAACCTATTAGTTGTATGCTATTTGAGACTATTCGTGTCAAGTAAAGGCAAAGCATGGCAAGGCAACGCAAGGCAAAGAAACTCTAAAACTATAAATTTCAATAGAGCGAAGAAGCTGAGCAAAGTTTAGAATAAACAGCAAAAACAGCTTAAACAGCCGCCAGGGCAGACACATGCACACACACACACACACACACACATACAAACAACTTGACAAACTTAGGACAAACATAGGACACGCAGCACAACAACAAGAGCAACAACTGCTGCATACTATGCTGCTGCTGCTGTTGTACTATTTGCTGGCAAGTAAACCAAAGTCATCAACGCCTGGTTTTCAGTATATTTGGTGTGCTTGATGTGTGTTTGGTGTGTGCTTGGTGTGTGTGCTTGGTATGAGGCTGTCATCATTTAGGAAACCTTGGTAAATAATTTGAAAAATCAACACTGACATTCAAACGATGCTGAGCTGAGCTTCGCCTCAAGACGAAAATTTTGGCAAAAAGAGAAGACTGCAAATTGCGGCAAAGTTTATGTTGCGTTGCGCTTGCTCCCAAATTTTGCTGTTACTGTCCCATTTGTTGTTGTTGTTGGCCTTGAAACTGACGTAAAAGTCAGATTTGGAAAACATACTTTTGCCATTTTCGAAAATCACACTTAGCTGCTTGTTACTGTTTGTTGTTGTTGTTGTTGTTGCTGCTGCTGCTACTGTTGTTGCTGCTTCTGCTGCTGCTGTTGTTCGCCTCTACTGATTGTGTATTTTGTTGCTACTTGAGCTTGAAGTAGATGAAAGGCTTTCAACATTGCCTCATGTGCGTAGACGATATAGACCTCACCGCCGAAGACCTGCAACAGCAGCAGCAGCAGTAGCACACATTGATGCCAAGGTTCAAAAAATAGAACGAGAATTCATTCGCTTTCTTGTTGTTTATTTATCGCAGCGTGTGCGGTATTTTTACTGCTAAGCTCGTGTCTCTGCCAAGCTGAAGTATGTTTGCCAATTGAAATGCTAGACAAAGTATCTATAGACTCTACGCAATGATGCTGATGCTGCCCATACCGCCGATGCTGAGCTGATGATGATGCTGCTTATACGATGATGATGAAGCTGCTGCTTATGATGCTGTTGATGCTGCTCCTGCTGCTGATGATGCTGTTGATGCTGCTCCTGCTGCTCCTGCTGCTGATGATGATGATGATGTCAATGTCTGTGAAGTAGATGAACAATAAATAGATAAATAGTCAAACGTTAGACATATATAGACAGCAACGTTTATTTTTTATGCTATAAAAAAAATGTTGATACTGCGCGACCTTTAAAGTATTTGCCTTGCGGTATTCAAGATGCTGCAATTTTCACTATAGATAGTTGACAGTTTTTTATATGCATTATAAACTCGTATAAATTCAAAGTGAACTACAACTTTAAATTGACTAAGCGCAACTGCAATTCTAAGCAATTTCTATAACAATAAATTCTTTTCACTTAAATCTATAACAATAAATATTCACAGAGCTTACGACAATTGCTATTGCACTTTGCACAGTGTGCAGCATTTGGGCTTTGGCTTTGCCAAAGATGAAATTTAAAATAATATATTATTATATATATTTTTACAGACTATGACAGACAAAAAGTATAAATGAATGAATGAATAAATCGAATAACTGAACATTTATTTTATTTTTTTGTTTTCAATCTGCAATTGAAATACGCATAAATAGCAAAATGAAATAGCAAGTAGAGCGAGAAAGAGACAGCAACACAACGGGCATAATAACAAGAACTGAACATAAATGTACTTTGGGAAGGAAGCTAACGAAAATTTTGTGCTGAGCGCGTGAAAATTAATTAAAATATTCCTGTTACTGCCAAACGCCGTCGGAGCATAACTGAATTTTAATTGAACGCAATCAATGCGAATTTATATAGAGAGTCCGTTTATCCCAACTCAGCTCAGTACTTCGCCCCGCTGCTCTACCAGCATAGTCAAGTCACCAACTTATCATAGAGTGAGAGAGTGAGAGGGACAGAGAGAGAGAGAGTTAAGGATTTTGTCGGTCGTCTAAAGCTCTTTCGCAATTGGTGTTAATTTGACTGCGAAGAAAATATTAAATGGAAAAATCAACTTTTACCTTTCAGTAGTCCTACCTTCAATTCAATAGAAATTAAATATTGAAGTATGTTTGTTTGTCTGTCTGTCTGTCTGTCTATCTGTCGTTCGTACTGTACTACTGCATTTGTCTATAGATAACGGCAATGAAAGCATAATTAAATTTAAGGAATTTCCACTGAATATCCCTTTCAATGAGATTGTTCTGCTCTATGTTTGTGCCGCATGAATTTTTAATTTATTCGATTTCGAACATAGAAATTGAAAATATTTAATGTCCAATTTACATTAAATATAAATTTATCAACTAGAAATTAAAGTCTCTTCACACTGCAAATATATATTATATCAATGGAAAATCTTTTTAAATTAAATTAATGAAGTCGGATGATTGGAACAAAGTTAAGTTAAAGCATGGAAACACACTTTTATACCCATTAACTATAGGATACAGAGTGTATAATGCCTTTGTAACGCCCATAAACAGACATTCCTGAACCCATAAAGTATATGAAAAATATATTCCTGCTTAGCATCAAAAGTCGCATCGGTTTGATTTCGGAAACTATAAGAGCTAAAGTTTTCAAACTTTTGTAGTCAGCCTAAGTTTGTTTTGGATTTTTTCCACGCTCCTACTATATCCAGAAATCCATCATAGCCATATAAAACACTGCACTACAGGCACAATTTTAAAGCTATTTAGATAAAGATATTTAGAGGAATTTCGTAGCACATATAATCTGAAAAAATATAAAAGATTTATCAAAATTTGATTTAGATCGAATCAGAAACCTAAACTGTTTATAATATCCGGATAACTGGGTATTACATAGTCTAACATACATCTATACAGTTTTCTTAGTTGTTTTCATCTAAGTTTGTTTTGGATTTTTTCCACGCCCCCTACTGTATCCAGAAATCTATCATAGCCATATACAACACTGGACTACAGGCAGAATTTTAACGCTATTTAGAGGAATTTTGTAGCACATATAATCTAGAAAAATATAAAAGATTTGTCAAAATTTGATTTAGATCGGATCGGAAACCTAAACGGATTATAATATCCGGATAACTGGATATTACATAGTCTAACATCATACAGTTGAGTTAGTTGTTTTCATCTTGTTTTAACCGCAATTTATGCGAATAAAGATTTTATTTTATTCACGCTTAGAATAGTTATATACTAAAATTAGATAGTCATAAATTTAAATCTCTCACTCACTCTCTCACTCTCTTTGTCTCTATCACTTTCTTTCCGTAGTCACAGCAATTGTATTTAGCTAGTAAATGCAATTAAATAAATTTACACATTTGTACAAGTACTTTAACTTTAACTGCCTGATGCTGATTTTCTATATACATACTCGTATATTTATTTATTTGGATTTAAGAGATTCTCTAGTGCATTTGAGTGCAAAGAAATGTAGTATTCGATATCAGAGAGCAAAAGAAAACAACAACAACAACAACAACAATAGCAACAAATGGAAAAGTCGAAATGAAATAAATCGAGTGGAGAAAATCAGTGTGACAGGAAGAAACAATTTAAGCACATTGGACACTATAAGCCTCATGGGCGTATTAGTGTCTGTCTATGTCTATGCCTGTGTAACAATGCAGTAATGCATTCACACACTCATACACCACACATACACACACACACACACATAGTACACGCACACATAGACACATAGATAATACTGCAGTTTACACAGTTTGAAAGCGACATGGTCGTAGATTCTGCAAAAAGGATTTTAGTAGCAAACGAACCGAAAATTTTACACGTTGACAACGAGCAAAATGAACATAGAGTGGCACAATGTTGGGGCATGGGGCAAGGCGATGTTTGACAATGAGTATGGCGGCATTTTCTAATGCAATTGTTATGCGACTTGATGCAAGTAAAGTAGTATGCAGTTGTCTGTATTTGTGTCTTGCAGATGCTGTGGCTGCCACACATATCAACTCTCTCTATCTCACTCTTTCACTCACGCTGTCTCTGGCTGTGTGCGTGTAATTGATTTTATCGGTCATGTTAATTTTGATTAAATATGCAAATCGACGATAGAAATTCACATTTGCCATATATATCCAACACACACACACACACACATAGAGAGAGAAAGAGAGAGAGTCAGAGCGAGACACACCTTCACATGCAAAAGCTCAATTGGGAGACACGTGCAACTCAGACCAGCTGAAAGGTTGGATTACGCTCATGCTAAAGTTTCAAGCTTGCCTTGGTCTTCCTCTCCCTCTCCCTCTTCACCCCCCTCCAAACTTACTCTACCCTTCACCCACGCATTGACAGTTATTATGTTACGGTATTATCTCGTTATTTATGCAGCAGATGACAAATGCAATTTGTTGTTTGCACATTGGACCTGCAACGCTACGGCAATAGGCAACAGGCAACAGGCGACAAGCGACAGGCAAAAGGAACGCAACGGGCAACGGGCATGGACAGCCAAAAATGAATGCAAGGACATGATAATTTCCAATCATTTGAATAATCTCCTGCTGGCAACAGTTCGTGTCGTATTCTCTATGAATATCTCTCTCTCCCTCTCTCACTCTCTCACACACTTTCAGTCTGTCTATGTATTTGTATTCGTGTACATCGTACACTGTGAAAATATTAGCTTAAGAAAATGTCTAACGAGCTCTACGTGCTGCGGCATGCGAAAGTGTCTCTAACTCTTGGTCTATGCGGCTCTACGCCTGTCTCAATCGGGGAGAGAGGGCGTGGTCTATTAGTTGCAGCGGCATACAGTGGTTGACTTTACTCTGTGGTTTTTGACTATTGATTAAAATTTCTGCATTTACCTTTTGGTCACAACAATGTGACATGAGATGCATTGATAATTAGCCAAACGTAATTGTGCAACAAAGCTTCATTCTAATCGAACAACATTTTTTTTATTAGAATTATGTATATATATATATATATATCTTTAATTGGTATTTCTCCTTGCTCGGTACATTTTGACTGTCTTTATAGTAGAGTTAGGGGTCCGCTGGTTGTTATCTCAGTCAATGCATAAGCTTGTTTACCTATGTTCAAATTTCTAATCGAAAATCGAAATCACTTGTTTAAAAGTGGCACAGGCAAACACCTTTGTATGTCCGATGACATCGACGACAATATTGTATATATATATATATATATACTTGTGCGTTCAATATATACTATATATATATATATATATCTTATCAGCGCTATAAACGGCTCTAAATTTTAATATAAGAGCTATGGGTAAGAATATAAAAAAAAAAGAATGTAGAACGTCGAAAAAAAAAAAAAATAATAAATAAAACTCAACGATGAAACTAACATTGTGTACAGTCTCAGCTTAGTAAGCAAAGTTTTCTTGCTCAAAAAATAATACTAGAGAAAGTAGTTTTCAATACAAGAACTGAAAATATGATTGATGTATTAGCAATATTTCCAATTTAATGACAACATTTATGACAAGCAAATTTTTGATAGTGATCTTTAGCTGCTTGCATGTCAAGCGATCAAATTCTTTTTTTTTTTTTTTGTTTGATATCTGTGGAATGTTGGGGAAAGTCAACGACAATTTTTTTTTTATAGATTATTGCATAATACGCTTGAAGAAAAGGGAATAAAGTATATATATAGTATATATATATAAATGCCTAGCAACTGCAGTTTACTCACCTTTGACAACAAGAGAAACTCATGTGCAATTCATAGAACGTTAACGTACAAAATTGAAATAGAAAGAGACACAAGGCAAATCTAATTGCCTTACAGTTTGACAAATGATGTTGCGCCTATAGTAGAACGACGAGTGTTTAGCACAACAGGGGCGAAAGCTATATGTGTGTATGTGTGTGTGTGTGCAGCTCAACACTCATTTTGATGGTGGCTGCTAAAATGTTGCAATTGTTACTTGCAGCTATGTGACACACACAGTAGCAGTAGCAGTAGCAGTAGCAGTAGTCTGCTGACACAACAGGCAGACAGTTAGTTGAATCGACTGTAAAAAGGCGACACCGGACTATACCCGAGGCTGTATTTTCTTCTTCTCCCTCTCTATCTCTCTCTCTCTCTCTTTCTCTCTTTCTGACACTCATGTGCTGCCGAGTGTGTGAATGGTGTCATTAAACGATTTTTCATTGCAAGCTGCCGCAGGTGAAATCTGCCCAGGCTTAGCTCAATCTGCTGCCACACACTGTGTTCCTGTGTTTGACTTCTTTTATACGTTCTTTATTTTTTTTTTTTTAGGTCCTCGACCTTTTGGCATAGCGACCAACAACTGTATAATTTAAAGCTCGGGAATTTAATACTTTTTTTTCGTATTTATTTTTCTTTTGCCTTGAATGAATCCGGAAATTGAAAATCATCCTTGCCCTGTTGTGTGCATTGATGAGTGCCAACAGCGGAAATTATTATTTCTTTATCAATGAAATTTCACCACGCAATACTTCAAAACTCTCAACTCCTCAACTCTCACATCTTGCATCTTTCACCTTTGACACACCAAAAAATTTCTTTATGAATTTTGTTTAGATTTGTTCATTTCCCTACCGCCCCCCCCTCCAAGCCAATTGTCAAAATTTTAGTTTTTTATTTATCGCTTTCCGCATTGTGTCCAGCTTCCAAGCAATTAAATTGCCTTCACCTTCAACAATTACAGCAGCATACATATATTATATATTTGTGCATTTGTGATTATGCAGTCAGAACACGTAGCTTTTAATCAATTTTACGTGTTGCAATTTCGTAAATGTTCATTTAATGGAATTCTTCGTATTCTCACTAACGATTCCATCGACTGTCATTTGAAGAAATTCAATTAAATTTTACAAAAGTTTTTTCATTGTCCTTTTGTATTTAGTTATACTGAAAACTAAAGTTTAATACCATATAGTACTTCAATAAAAAAAAAAAAATTTACCCTAATTTTAAGCAATCTATTTCAACTTTTTTTCAAAAAATAAAATGTAGCTTACTTTATGTGGTTTATCGACAAGTTAATCTTACGTTTATGATGACTTTGTACTTTACGTATCTTTGAATAAGAAGCAGAAGTAATCATCAACACAACGAAGAGTTTATACACTCACAAAAGTGCCAGGCGTATAGTCATATATCATATCCAATTTTCATACATTCATGCAAGTCTAGCTGTATTTTATAATTCATAGAAAATATTTTTAAATTCTGATTAAAATTTTATAATTTCGAATATCTACTGCACATGATCATGGCCATAGTAAATATACCCCTGGCAAGTGTATATTTAGAAGAAGAAAAAAAATTATACATCAATGTATATTTTTACTTTGAGTTCAAGATAAGATATGCCACATTCTTGCATACGTCCAATTATCGAATATGAAGAATAATAGAAACATTTTTGTTTTTTTTTTTTTCGTTACTTATTTTCTTGAATTTTTTTTTTTAGGCATGCGGTGCGACTAGTACAAATTTTTCTATTTTATATAATCAAAATTATTTTTGTTGTTGTTGACTTTGCTTAGTGAATGTTGCTAGCGGAAATAGGAAAGCATTAAAATTGATAAGAATTTAGGTTAGTCTTGAGGTGTGATTTTTTTTCCCTTTTCATACTTTTTATGTACAAATTGAGAAACTATTTTTTAAGTTTTAAGTTTCTTCCGTTGTAAATTCCATAAATTTCAAGGAATGATCGATTAGCTATATTTAAGTCATACATAGTATAGCATGATAATATCTTGATTTTAACATTCTTTATAATGAAATAGAGAAAGTAATATTAAAGTATTATAATTGTTTGTTTCAGTTGTTATTTAAGTTCGTTATCTGTTGGATCTAGTGAAAAGGGTTTCTCATATAATCTTAAAGAAATAGTAAAAAAAAAGTCTTTGCTATCTCTATATGTATATATATATATATTTTTCTTGTTGAATTTACAATATTTGATTATCCCATGAATTTCGTAAATATTGCTGCTACCTTCTTGAATTCATCACGCAATTTGCTACAAGAGAGTGAGAAAGAGATAGATAGATAGAGAGAAAGAGAGTGTATTTATCAAAGGCAATACCTATAGCTATATCTTATCTGACATACAGTGTACTACTAATAACTGCCACAGTAGAAGCATGTATTGATATTTTTACTGTACAGAAAGTACGTGCTGTGACACTGTATATATGTATGTATGTATGTATGTATGTGTGAGTTAGTATAGTATGTGTATGTGTGTGTGTATATAGAGACGACAGATTCTTATATAGTTTGATTTTGGGTGTTTTTTTTTTTATCAACAACAACTCGTCAAACTCGCGCGTCTGACGACCTTTTCTGCTCTTTTGTTTACACATTGTAGACCACAAACAGACAGACAGTTACAATAGCAGGTAGTGTATTCTCCTCTATAGTTCAGTACAACTGGACTTTGGCGGTGCAAGCGACCAGAGCGGATAATAATGCGAATGATAGATAGATAATATTGCTAATATATATTCTTAGTGCAATTCTTTGTCTGAATTATTGGTTTGATGTGTCATAATTATTGGAAACCGTTAGCTGCCTGACTATATATCCACTTGGCGCTATTTTAGTTCATGTTAGATTCGTCATCAGTTCGTCATATCTATGTACATGTGTATGTATGTATGTATGTGTGTGACTTGTCATAGTCGACGGTTTTCTACACTGTCGATAAGAGTGGCCAATCCAAATCCAGTTATCTACTTCTCACACACTCACACACACATACACATATTGTACACACACATACTGCTGCATTTAGCGGAAAGATATTGCCTGAGTAAAAGGTAAAGTAAATAAAAAACGTTCGTCAGATAAGGCATATCATATAAAAAGCGATATCTACGAAAATATGTCATTATTTCGTTATTGAACTCCGAAGTGTTCATTTCTTTTCCATTCAGTGTTGCATATTTCCAATTTTTTTGTGACCACTACAACGTGTTGCTTATATATATATATATATATCTATATCTATATATTAAAGATCGAAACATGTGATCGGGATCAAAGTGTCGTGTAACTAGGACTAAAAAAAAAATAAAGAAAAATTAATGAAATTATTAATAAATATTATCATGGAATGAAAAGTGAAGAAAAACTCATTTAACATTGCGGTGAACTTTGGGAAGTAGAATAGCAGGCTTATCACATGTGCCATTTAACCGAATGTGAGATTCTTCTATTCTACTTTCGACAAGCACCAGCTAACAACACTATGGCACTAACACTATGAAAAAAAATGACAGTATAAATTCTAGAGTAAGTTTATTATGATATCTCTATAACATTTTATTGTTCGATTATCTTATGTAAATACATTGTAATATTTGTAACACATCATCTATTTGAGGAATTTTGTTGCCTATCAGTCAAAGTTTTATAGTCGTGCGACTCATGATGACGACTGAGCGAGCACAGGGCAGGGCTTGAGATATGCAAAAAAAAAAAAAAAATAAAAAATGAAACGATGAACGGTTGTCAGTTTACACTATGCACTGTAGTATGATTAAAGACTACGGCAAATGTTAGAAGTAAAAATATTAAAATATATATGATATATAGAAATTATGAAGATGAAGTCATGTATAAGATGTTGCAATGCTATAAAGAAATCAATTTTATATAACCTCAAAAAAAAAAAGAAAGAAAGAAAAGAAAAGAACATGTGACAATCACTGATCTTATCGATCCAGCGATTTGGGTTAGACAACAACAACATCTACAACAACAGCAAGAACAAGATATAAACCTGCTTGTGAAATCAATTTCCCGCCAGTGTGGCGCTCGAGCTATTCACCAAGATAAGAAACTAAAAAAAAAAAAGTTTTTGCGGTTCATTTCGTATTTTTTTTTTTTTTTTGTATTTTGTACTTGTCCGACTTTATTTTTTATTGTTGTTATATATAATATATTAATGGCCGTAAGACTATGATACGATGATAAGGGGATCCACTTAGATTGGCGCATGTTTTAAACTTAATATTGATTACAGATATTGATTTCAAGTTTCACTACATTATGCAACTCTCTTGCTTAACTATATTAATTAGTCACTTATATTAATATAATTAGACATTTTTACTTTTCCACTTTTTCTCTTCATTTAATATTCGCATTATCAGACTTGAATAATATCCACTTTTCTAGCTCATTGCTTTGTCTACATGCTGGCGCTGATGGCTGATGGCTGATGGCGATGGCAGCGCTTAAACATATGAAAGGCAACCCCTCAATAAATTGCGCCTATATCCATGTCATTTGTCTGTTTGTTGCCGCTCTCTTATAGCTCCCCATTCCCATATTCCCCCCATCAACTATAACATTGAGCCTGACTCTGACTCTGACTCTTCCAGTCAACATAATGAAAATGCAATTAATTTTTTCCAGCAATTTCTTTTCTTTTTTTTTTTTTTTGTGCTCCCCTCAAAGCCTTCAACACCGGCAACAACTTTGACTGTTATCCCGATGCTGTTGCAATATTATGACTCCTGCTGTTTTGCTCTGACAGTCACAGTGGGCGCGGTGTTAAGGGCTGGCGGGGCAAGTAGAAAAAAAAAGAGGAAAAAAAAATTGCTGATGTTTATTGTGAAGCATTTTCTATGATGGCAACGGCGCAACGATTGCAATGGCAGGTTTGGCTTCTCTTCTCTAATGCTTTCCTTCTGCCTGCATGCCTCGCTCTTCCTCCTGCTTATGCTCGTGCTTGTGCTTGTGCTACACTCTTCTGGCCAAGCATTCGCATTAAATGAGGAAACCAATTATTCGCGCTTATAAAGATTTACCGTCACACAGAGTGAGAGACACGAATACAGTAGCAACAACTGCAGATAGATATACAGCAACAGCAACAGATACATTTACAGTTACAGCTATAGATATAGATACAGTTACAAATACAGATGAAGCTACAATTACAGATATAGCAGCAGCAGTCGTTTATATGCTCTGTTAGCAGTCGAGCCTTTGCTTTGCTTTGTTTTTGTTTTTGTTTTTGTTTCATTTTAATGGTGTTCTACGCTGCAGGCGCCTTGATTAAAGCCAGCAAATTCATCAGTCTGCACACTTGGCACTGCGACTTGGGACTTGTTGTATACTGAGATCTCTAAACGAACTTAACTTGTTTATGCTTCAAGCAGTAGAAGAAGTAGAAGAAGCAGAGAAAGCATATGTCGAATAACTTGCAATATTTTTGATATCTTTAAGTTTTCATCTATGTTTTCATTGCTTCTATTTCGAGCTGGCACTTAGCTCTAATGTAACCACAATTTCCGGTTACCAAAAGAAATAGAAGAAGTAGAGGAAGCAGTGGAAGAGGAAACAGAAAACCTTCCATTATAATTTTGCACAATTTTTGACGTCCTTTTCGCAAGCAATTGCTTGGCAGCCAATTTTTTTTTTGCATTAATGATCCACACAAAGCCTATTTGATAGCCAAGCCCACAATTCACAGCTCACACTACATGTCTGCTGCTGGCATAAGTTGTCATTTGTCTAGGACGGACACCCCACTGTGTGGTTTGATGGTGTAAGGGGGGTGCGGTGCTGTGTGGCAAAATCAGAGCGAGAATTTTCGCTAAAATTACCTTTCATTTTGTCATCAAAAACCACTTGAATGGGCGCCAACCGACAACGTGAACGACAACTACAACTACAACAGCAACAGCAACAACAACAACAAGAAGAAAAGTGGCAAAAGGCAACAGTTGCCGTCAACTGTCTGAGTACGGGTCCGAGTCCGAGTCTTCTCGTTAAGGGACTTGCCCGCAGCCACAGCAATTACAGACGGTAATGTCCAGCCCCTTAAACCAGAATTCCTCAGTGCCCCGAATACGTCCCCGTCAGGCAGCACAGACAACGTCTTTAGGATTTCACTTCAAGCTTTTTAGTCTTCGTATCCGGCTTTGCTTCTGTTTTTTTTTTTTTTTTTCATTTTTTGGCTTTTGCTTTTCGGTTTTCAGTGTTGTCGGTTTACGGCTTTGTATTGCACTTCTTGAAACCGAAAGCGCATTTGCCCAAGCGCGCCCAAACCTGAGCAGACGACGAGCACCCCCGAACTCCCAGGCAGCCAACAGCAAAGTCGTAAGAGGCCAAAAAGAAAGCGTTAAATTAAAACGTAAATACCACTTAGCCGGCTATAAAGCAAGTGGCCAGCTCCAGCTCCAGCTCCAGCGACTGCAGCTAACTGTAATCAGTGTGTAATTAACCAGACAACGGCGTGCTAAAGCGCACAGCTAAGGGAAGCACCTTGAAATTACTTTATTTGTGGCAGGTAATTTAATCACTGTGCACTGTGCACTGTTCACTCTCTGCACACTGATGCAACAATGTCTTCCTACAGTCGAAGCGCCTAAAACTGACTATCAATTAATCTCAGCACACAAAATGGTAAACTTTAATGACAGCTACTACTACTACTACTACTATGCAAGTCTTATACTATATAGTAGTAGTATATATACTATAAGTTATTGTTGCTGACTTATTTGATGCCTTAACACTTATCAGCCAACAACTTTTTGGCATGCACTCACAAATTGTTGTATACGCCAAACTATAAATATGTTTCTAAACGTTAATTTTGACAGTTTCATCTGCACAGAAGTAAAGAACATCATCATGGCTGCATGTTTAATACACTAACAAAGCGACAGATAAAAAAAATCATCCGTCAACAACCTTCCCCATCGACAAGCAGACACGCACTGATGTTTGACGATCTGACGAGATCACCTTATATTTATTCCATCGCGCCTTAGTCTCTCACAGTGCGCATTGTCTGCTTGACGCTCTCCTCTCACACATTTCATGTCTGTTAATGCTAATGCATTCTCACAAGAAAACTGAAGAGCAATAGCTTCAGATATTTGTTTGTATTTCGTGTATTGCTATTGCTCAAGAGCAGAGGCATTAGAATTACATTTGCATTTGCATTGGCAACCAATGAAATCATTCTCTCTCTCCGTCACTCTCTCTCTCTCTCTCTCAATGCAAAATAAGCTCCAGAGCAGAACCAATATAGATTTGTTCATATTACATTCGAATCTACTTTCAAACGACTAATACTCAGCGCCTCAGACTATTAAGCATTACAAATTGCACTCAAAAGTTAATATACCCTGACAAGCACATAAAAATGAGAGTTATGTCACAAGCTATGTTTTTTTTTGTCGTGCAGCTTCGTATCGCAGTTTGCAATTTTCGTGCTTGCTTCTTCCGTGCTTCTATTCCGTTCAGTAGGAAAATTGCAACTGCTGCACATTGCACAACAAAAACAAAAAAAGAGAAAAAAATAAAACAACAAAAAATTTCTAAACTGCAATAAATTCATCAAATGTGCAATGGAACATGCTGTAATGTCACACCCACAATAGCCCCTAAACCCTTCCCACTCTGCACACACCACTTAACCCCCTTAACAGTCGCGATCTACAGAGAGAGTGTCGACCCATCCGCATACTCCATTAAGCTTGCATATTGCCCTGCTGAATTGGGGCGATATTTTGTAGGCAAATGTGCAATAAATTGCAAATGTTTTTGAAGCGCTGCAGCATTGGAGTGAAGTTGCGGGCAGCAACAGTAGCAGTAGTAGCAGCAGCAGCAGGAACAGGAGCTGAAGCCATTGCTGCTGCTGTTACTGCTGCTGCGGTGAGACGGCAGCTGTTTGCTGGTTTCCGTTGCAAATTTGTGACTGAGTTGCCAGTTGGTCGTCCGTAAAACTTGTTCGCTCGCTGCACGCCTGTCAAGTTTTATAAGTGTTCGTTCTGCAGATTGTTTTTCGTTTCGGGTTTAGATGGCAGCAAAAAAAAAAAACATTGACACGCTTGTTTTGGAGTTGCGATAACGTTACTTTTAGCGACATGTAATTTACGAGTACGCGCTGCCCCCTTGAAAGTGTAATAAATGTGTAGAAAAATGTTGTTATGCATGCGACTGCAACTATGACTCGCCAAAAAAAAAAATCTATAAATTGTATGACAAGGCTAGCAATATCTTTAAGAATATCAATAAAAAAAAAAAAACAACAATTAGTAAAGCTAACAATGAATTGGTCTTCATTCATTCTTTAATTTTGCTGGCAACTATTCTTGCCTCTTTAATGTTACATGCGAACAACCTTCCCCATCGACAAGCAGACACGCACTGATGTTTGGCATCTGAGGAGATCACCTTATATTTATTCCATCGTGTCTTAGTCTCTCACAGTGCACATTGTCTGCTTGAAGCTCTCCTTTCACACATTTCATGTCTGCTAATGCTAATGCATTCTCACAAGAAAACTCAAGAGCGGAAGAAGTTTCAGATATTTGATTGTATTTCGTGTATTGCTATTGCTATGCGTTGCACTGTCCCATACATTGCACGCAGTAATTTAGTAATTTTGTTATTGTTTTCACTATTAATCTCTCTCCTCTCTCTCTCGTCATAGCGAAAAAATGCCAAGAGCAAAGCCATTAAACAATGAGATCATTCTCTCCATCTCTCAGTCACTCTCTCTCTTTCTCTCTTTGCAAAATAAGCTCAAGAGCTCTATAAATTTTATGACAAGGCTAGCAATATCTTTAAGTACATCAATAAAAATAAAAATAAAAAAAACAACAATTAGTAAAGCTAACAATGAATTGGCCTTTATTCATCCTTTAATTTTGTTGGCAACAATTGTTGCCTCATTAATGTTATAATTTGCAACAATAATGTGCAACCATGCAGCAAACTTATTCTTTTTTTTTTTTATTTTTTATTTTTTTTTGCCTGCCTGAATTCAATTATGCAATTATTATATGACTTTTATTTAATGCAATTAAAAGTCAAAAGCGATGCTGCTGCCGTTCCCGTTGCCGTTTGCTGATGCGCCTGTCGACATTGCCAGCAAGCTTAAAATTCTGCTGCATGTGCAGATTCCAGTTTCACACTCACACTCATACACACACGGACACACATAGTGCAATCAGCCGACCGATAGGTGGCGCAGAGCAGAGCAGCACAATTTCAATGGATGAGTTCATGGGATTCACAACTTGGCTAACGCAGCAGAAATGCTCACATATATACACACACACACACACACATACATAGTGAAACGTAATTTAGCTATTAAATCGGATTTTTATTTTCGGCCTGGGCAACGGCCTGGCAATTGGTATCCCTCAACTCTTGGGCCTGCACTCCGATCGTAAGCCTTTTTCACACGTGTAGCAGTGGCAGCAGCAAACGAGTTTCTGCCACTTGCTTGCTTGTTGCATAGTAATGGTGATGGTGATGGTGATGGTGTCGGGGCATGGCTGCCAATGCTCTTTGGTATCATTTTTGCAACGCAACGGAAACGGAAAATGTTGCTGCTCTGGTCTATGGTCAGTCAGGCTACAAGTGAGCTTGCTATATATGCAAATTGCAGCCCCATTTCATTTTTTGGGGGTGGGGTGGGGAATACGAGAGTTTGAGTGTTCGGCAACGAGTTCTGACATTGCCCAACAACAGCTTGACACAGTGGAGCGTTAAATTAATCGTGGCAGCTGACCAACTGCTGGTCTGAAGCTAAAGTCAGAGCGCACAGAGTGAGAGAGAGAGGAAGAACAGTCCCTCTTGCTGGCCATTTTTTATGTTTTGGTTTTCGGAATTGTTTCATATTGTAGATTTTTATTGGTTTCACTGCAATTTTCGGCTGCAGTTTTCTTTTATTTTTTTTTTTTTTGGGGGGCTTTCTCCTTTGGGTAACATTGAAATTTAAAATATTAACTAAAGAAAACATTTATCTTGGGCAAACGAAAATAATTGCTGTGAGATTTGCTGCTCTGGATAATAAATAACTCGAAAATGTTATAAGAATAAAAATGAAGATGTTCAAAATTAAATTTAATATTAAATTTAATGAAAATTAAATAAAATTTGTAAATATTATTAACATTTTCTGCAGTATAAACAGCTAAAAAAATGCTCTGAAATTATACTTTCGCATTGGAATTTACAGCAAGCAAGTTAAGGGAATACTTACAGCAGCAACAGCTGCATGTATTTTCCAGGCCAATGATTATAGACATTACACTGCTGGCAAACCAATTAGAAGCGACTACAGGCGGCACAGGCTCGAGAGTCTTGTAAGTATATTGATTGCATTGAAGCATTTTAATCTGAGAGTGCAACCACACAGGCAACATACGAAACAGAGCTACAGTATGAGAATATTACAGGCACAGGCAGCGGCACAGTCGGCACACAGACATGCAGACATACACAGAACACTAACAATTAATATTCAAATTTATTAGCCACCTATGAACCGAGTGTGTGCATTATCAGCAGGCACTTTGCAGCGTTCATGATGACAATGCACGTGCTGCGGCAAAGGGAAAAGAGAACTGAAAGCACGGGCCAGACTGCTTGTCTATCTGCTACGCACATGCAAAGCGCAAGAGTGAGAGAGACAGAGAGCGACAGTGAGGAGAAAGAGCTAGGGAAGGAGAGTGAGAGCAGCAAGTGAAAAGTATAGGCGACAATTGCATGACGGGACCTAGGGGAAATATTTTAACGGCTGAGCTAAACTGTCGTTCTCACTCGCCCTCTGTCTGTCTCTCAGTCAGTCTCAGTCGTCCAGTGCCTCGTGCCAGTCGTGTCACTGGGCTTAATTATTTGCATATGATTAGACTTAATGGTCGAGTGAGCTACTGTGACTGGGGTAATCACACGAGCGCATAGCGCCGCAGTAACAGCAACAGCAACAGCAACAGCAGCAGTGTAATTGTTAATGATGATTAGATTCAATTTAGGGCATCATTAGTTAGCTGACGACGACGAGAGACAACGACAACGGCGACGGCGACGCTACCCAGTTGTTACTTGTCCATACCATGCTCATTGTTTGAGCGACGATGCTCTCTTTAAATTTATGCCAACGCCGCAATGTCAGCAGCAGCAGTAGCAGCGTTCCCCATACCAACATTTTGTTGGGGCAGCAAGTTGCGGGTTGACGTTGACCCCCAAGTGGCTTATGTGAACGTTGGCTGCTAAATTGCAACGTGACCTGAGGCCGCTGTCGAGTCAGTCTGAGGTTAATTTTGCAAAATTGTCGAGTCAACGGGTAACTTGCAGCAGCAGCAGCAGCAGCAGCAGCAGCAGCAGTAGCAGCCTCAAACTCAAACTCATCCCAAAGCTAAAGCTGTTTGAATAGTTCAAAGTGTATGCAAATGTGAGGCATTGTGTGGTTTTACTTTTGCCGGAAGGAGACTTCGTCATACAGTAGAAGGAGCAACCACTGCAGCACAAGTCATGACTGGGGTTGGTCATCTTATGTATGATGAGTTTTGGGGGGGGCTTTGCTTGCTTGCTTGCCCATTGTGCGATTTTAATCACTGTGAAAGCATCGATGAAAAAGTCAACTAATCGCCGCTAGTTGTTCATGTTAATTGCTGTGGGGCGTGGTCGAAACCCAAGACGTCAAGAGCTACAATTAGTATAATTGGGAGTTGGTCGCTTACCTTGCCTACTACACCTACAACCTTCTCATCCCCCACTCTTTTTATCACACATGCCTCTAGTAGCAAATTATTTATGCATGCGAAAATTAAAGCATAGAATCTCATCGAAAAAAATGTTAATTTTTAATTTATATTTTTCTTGTTTTAATTTTGTTTGTTTCATTTTTTTTCTATTTTCAAACAAATTACAAATAATTATTTCTAGAACTCAACGCAAAATCCAAGTTTTTAATATATTTTTAATTAAGACTAAAAAATGTTTATTTTTTTTGCCGCGTAGAAGTTTGAAACATCTGCTGCGGCGTTGGTTGGTCTACTATTCGCTTGGCCGAGATTACTGCATTTGGCCAGTGCTGCTGGCAATTTGCCTCAATTTCAGTTTATTAACGCAAATTTATTGCAATTAGCGATGGGAAATTGCAGCCGCAAGTGGAGACCATCCAAAAAAAAAAAAAACAAAAAAAAAAGCAGCACTAAAAGCAGCAGTAGAAGAAGTAGAAGTGGAGGCAGTAAAAGAGGAAGCTGTAGCTGAAGCAAGAACTTTTAGAGGGTGAAAAGTTTTTAATTTAAGCTGAGCTTATTATCTACACTCAGCATAACTTCAAATAGGTGTGGAAGTGATTAAAAAGTTGTGCAAACCGATTAGAAATGCAAAGTTATGCGTAAAATAAATTGCATTTTTTTTTTTTTTGTTATTTGAATAGAACCATGGAAAAAATACTAGAAAAAATACTAAAAAAATATATATACATATATATATATATTTATATGTATAAGAAAAATACTATAAGAAATACTTTACTTTACTATGAAACAAGAATGAAGAATTATCTGAGGATTCCTAGCACTTGCCGTTTATTCCATACACTTGCAAGCAAAATAATGCATTTGTTACCGATTATTGCTATAGTAGCTATAAACGAGGGGTATTTAAAAAGTAAGTTTCCCTGTGTTGGGGAAAAATAAAAACAAGTTTTAGGCAGTAAAAATAAATTTATTTTATTCTTTTCCAGGGCGTTTCCGTTTAATGGCATTTCTGAGTTTCTCTAGCACTTCACAATATCTATCCGCATTAATCGTGGTACCTGGCTCAAGAAAATGGACCAATAAAACACCTGACTCGTCCCAAAAAACCGTAGCCATAACCTTCCCACTTTTTGAATACCCCTCGTATGATATAGTAGTCTGATTTGTATTAAACTTGGTAGACATGTGTTAGACATAACTATAACTAACTGTCGTCGATGCTTAATAATTCTCTTGACATATAAAAAAGTTGATTATACAAAAACTAAATTCCATTCAATTTTTACTATGGCAGCTATATGATATAGTGCTCCGATTGGAACCAAATTTGGCTGACATGCATATGTTATGAGTAATATCAAAAGAATAATAAACAATCAAAAAGAATAACTTCTCTTGCAAAGTTTCAATTTTAGACACATCGATCCTAGCGCAGCTATATCACTCAGATCTCAATCACCTTAGCTTATAGCTCAGAGCATTAAGAAGTATCTACACTAAGAAAGATTCCGATTTCGAAGAGACTCTTTAAAAGAACATAGCAAAACACATGAAGACTCATAAAACTCATACGATAATTCCCCGATTATATTGCAGCTCATACTATATACTCGTAAGTCAGCTGCTAGTCAGCAACTTGGCATGGCATGGCATGGCATGGTAGCGCACCTTTCAAGAAAAGAAATTGCTGCTATGAAAACACTAAGCATTCAGCCATGAAATTAACAACGCTCTCGAAAATATTGCAAAATGCAAAAATATTGCACAGGCTTCACAAGCAACGTTACGTTACGTTACGTTACTTTACTTTTTTTTATATTTTTTGACAATGTCGATGACGACATTTTTATTTTTTTTAGCTACTTTTAGCATTTTCTCTTCTGAGACCAGACACACAATGGCAAGAGCAAGGGTAAAGAGCTGCAAACAACTCTGCTAAAGGTATTTAAATGAAAATTATATGCACTTTGGCTCAACTTATATTGAGAGTGCAGCACACACATACAGCACACACAGCACAGTGCAGCATTGCACAGTAAAGATTTATGGTTTTTATGTGTTTGACTAAAGCTTCGGCGATGAATTGGAAAAAAATTGAACAGTGCGAGTAGAGAATTGAACTGTGCGTCCTGTGACTCTATCTTCGATTCTGTATCTCTATATTGTGAGGCAGCAGGCAGAAGGCAACAGAAAGCTGTTTGGAAAATGAGATTTTTTCTCGTATGCTGCGATTACTTACAGTTTGGCCAATTAAAATGCGTTTTGCCAGAGCAATGCAATCAATTTTATTTTGTTATTTTTTTTGCAATTTTCAAATCACATTTCACGTACAAAAATAAATACAATAAATATTTACAACTATATAGTACTATATGCTGCGCTGACTGGCAGAAAATTGCAGCTTGTGTGGAAGCAACAAAGCAGCGCAGCGCACTTGTAATCATAAGTTGCCTCAACTTGCAGTTGAATAATTTTGTTAATTTTTTTTTCTTTGCCATTTTAAGTGCTTTTCAGAGCAAATGGGAAAATGCGTATTGTATTATTGTGTGTTGTGTGTGTGTGTGTGTGCACTTCAATATACTTCAAAATTGACCACGACTTGCACCTGAAGAAGCACTTGAGTTGCTAGCTAGCTTGCAACCTATATAAATTGCTAACGATGCACACTTGGCTGCAACAAATAATATGGCAAACATCGCAAAAACTCTGATTATTTATGTCTTCAAAGCTTGAAGAAAATAGCAGCTATTTTTCATGCATTTCGTCCCACTGTGCATGAGAGAGTTGTATAACGGAGCATATAAAAATATGAGTAATTGCATTTTTTTTTTGGCGTTGTGATTTAAGTATTTTCTAATTTATATTTCAATCTTTACTCTCAAAGAGCAGCAATTGAAAGTACTTTAAGCCTAAGAGTTGGCTTAAATTAAGCATTGACATTGCATTGCATTGTGTTGTGTTGCCATTTTGCGATGTGATGCCTTTGAGAACTTGAACAGCTGTCAAAAAACTTGTCTCGCTTCAAATCGAATTAAGTTCAATTACATTTTGTGGGGGTCTTTGCCGAGTTCTAGTCAGGGGACTAAACTGCTGCTGCTGCTACTGTTGCTGACGAGCTGATGCTGCTGCTCGTTTTTGTCATGTTGTTGCTATTTTTGTTTTTGTTTTTTTTTGGTCATCTGTCTTGTTGTTGTTGCTGGAAATGGAAATAAACTCACACATAACATGAACATGTTGCGAGCACAGCAGCAGACAACTTGCAACACATACACATACACACTCGCACACAGAGGGATTCCCTTGAATGTGTGTAGAAAATGTTGTTTGGTGGAAAGAAGAAAGAAAGAAAAAAAAATATATAAAAGGTGAGTGAAAAGTGTGAAAACATTTTTGATTCATTAAAAATTTAAAAAGTTCAAAGTGTTTTTCAGTTCTATGTGAACTCTGCTGCGCCAATGTCTATGGAAATGAAACTGACAAACATTTTTTTTCTCTCTCTCTCTTTCTCTCTTTTCGTAGCCACAGTGTTGAAATATTCGCAACTGAAATTTGCAGAGAGACGAGAAAGAGAGAGTGAGAGAGATAGTAAAAGAAACGAGTGTGTGCCACATTTCAATTTGAAAAGTTTTTTTTAAAGTGCCAAAATGAAATGTTGATGGGCCGCTTGGGACACTTAAGCTTAGTGAGTGTCACGAAAAGGATTCACAACGACAATGTCGATAGCACCTCTCATCGTGGCACAATTTCATCTTTATCTTCAAATTTTATGCTGATAAAACTAAGCTCTGCTCTGTCTATCTATCAGTGTATAAAATAGTATATAAAAGATTCCAATCACACTGCGATGCTAAAGACTTTGTCAAAGCCACCGCAACACTTACAAATCGCTGATAACTGAAGAGATGTCCATTTCATGGGGTTGGCTTGGGGCATGTGACGGTGGGGCACTTGTCACGCAAATGTGACCGGAAATTGTTTGGCATAAAATGTGCTCAAAAAGGATTTTGCAAAGAGGGAAAATTATTAAAACGTTGCTTTTCATTTGTGGCCAAGCACTCTCAGCAAACTCTATGTAAAAGCAGCAGCAGCAGCAGTCGCAGTAGTAGAAAATGATGACAGTTTTCAACAGCACTTGGACAAAAGCTGGGGGAACTAGCAATAGAGAGATAGAAGAGAGAGAGAGAGAGAGCGAGAGAAAGAGATATGAAGGTAAAGAATTTTTGGCTTTGATCTGCTGTCGAGATTTTCGGCATCGCCCCACAAAACGAAGTGCAACCGAGCGGCAATAAGCGCACCTGCGTACATCAAGACGATGGACGACGACGAAATATTCCTTCCATTTTCTCATCTTCCCATCTTGTCTTCACAGTGTCTTGCCTTATCAGACTGAGCCTCCCACACCAGCAGTTGTTACTAGTATTTTTGTCTTGTCTTGTGCTCGATAGGCGTGTAAGCAAGCAGCAGCAGCAGTAGCAGCAGCAACGAGTGAGCGAATGAATGGGCGTTGTCACACTCACAGCTCACAGCTCGTGGTGGTCCTGGCGTTGTCCTTTTTCTTTTTTCTGCCATCCATCGAATGCAGTGAGGCATATGACAAAACGATAAACACATTGCGGGCGGGCTGGCGGGCAGGCGAGTTGCTGCTGCTGCTAGTGCTGCCTGCATTGTAATCACTTTGACATTTATGCATATCAAGCAAAAAGGCGAAACGACAGTGTCATCATCACAAGACAGGGCGCAAGCACAGGCAGCAAGCACAGTTTCTCTTGGGGCTTTACTTATGCCTTACTCTCACACCCGCTGCAAGCTCATTCAAATGTGACATTTTTAATGATGTCCAAATATCCAAAATATTCAAAATTCGACTATACAATTTTTTTAGAGCTAGTCACAACATCATATCTATCGGTGGCTCTCAATTTCTTTTATATGCTGGTCTGATTTCCATTTCATTTTAAATGCAAATGAAGTAAATAAGCAAAAAAAATAAAATATATATATATTTTTATACACATAGATATATCTATATCTAGATTTATATCTATTTATTTTATGCTTCAAAATAAAAGACTTCAAAGCAGCTTTGAGAAGGTTTTTTTTTTTTTTTTGTATTAAATTTTGTGTGCATTGAATTTTTGCCAAATTGTTTAGTCAGTGAATATTTTTAATAGCCGCAAAATAAAAATCACTTGATGAAGTTAATCGTAAGCATAGAAAAATATATTTCAAAGTATATTCGATTATAGATAGTAGAAATATATGTAACTATCGGTTGTTTTTGCCATCGCTAAAACTTGAAATTGCTAACAAGCAATTTGCCACTATCACAACTCTTGACAGTGTGACACTGACTGTCTGTCTCTTTGTCTGCCTGTTTGTCTGTCTGTGTCTGCGAGTCTAACATAATAAAAGCGCGCTAAAAACAATGTAATGAAATAATTTCTATTGTTAAAATGATAACAATATATCAAGCAGACACTCACTGCCAGCAATTGCCAGCTAAAATGACATTAACAATGCCAACAGCAACAACAGCAACAACAGCAACAACAGTAACAGCAACATGTCGCTCTTGGCGGCTTGGCTTGACACTTTTCTAGCAAGAGTTCTGTTGGCGGGCAGAGAAAGCGCACATTAAAATGTTTGGTGTCTGCGTATGCTGAGAATTGTCTGGAGCACATGTTGATGTTGAAGCTGCCACAAAACCAATTTGTTTAAGCGCACAGTGTACACAGCGTACAATTTAACGGCTTCTGATTCTCGAAAATTGTGAGCCTGCATTTCGACAAGTGCAACGCTTGCATGCTACTAATTGTGGCGCTACTCTCTCTGTCTTTCTCTCTCACTCTCTCTCTCTCTCTCTCTTTCTGTTATTCTCTCTCGTCGTCAATGCCAAACACGTGAAATATCTTTAGATTTTTATTGCAAAACTTTTACACTTGCAGCTAGAGCTTTGCGCAGCTCAGCGCAGCTGGTGGAAACTTCAAGCAAGCAAATCTTAGACCATTTCTATTACTGTCTAAACTCATTTGACCATGTTAATTCATTAATACAGCCTTTAGCCACGCCCACGCCAACCTACATTATTTAGATTTACTGTCTTGCCAAAACAAAGCTAATTGCTATTTTCACGGTGTTTTACAGTGAAGGCGGGCTATGAGAATGTGAGAAGTAGCATCAATGAGAGAGAGAGAGAGAGCGCACAGCATGCAATGAAAGTTAAATTTTCTATCTCACACTCTCTCTCTCTCACACAGAATCTGTAAGTATACCCCTACACTAGTTTGTGGTTAGCTATAGAAAAGTGATTCTCCGGCGTATTGCTTCCTCAATTAGGCTGCTAGAGCTTTGTGTTTTTTCAAAATCCAACTTCACAAGACTCAAACTAAATTCATTCTATCGCATTGTGTACAATGGTATTGAAAGCTAAATATGTGCTAAAAAAAAGGTTGACATTTATTGATGATATTTTATGATCAGCTACAGTGTCTAGTGAATTTGTATATTTAGTCTATAATGTTGTCTTTAATTGTCTACATTTTGTCATCTATAACAAAGAAGTCGACAATCATGTAGAGTATACAATGTATATCAGCAATATTTACGATACATACTTTACATAGTTTATATTTTGACGGCAATTGTCGACACTGTGTCGTCAAAGATCATTCACATATAGTGTAGATGTCGAACAACGTAGTGTGTTGTCAGGACATTATGTTACCTATGATCTTCACGTCTAAAATCACGTAGTCTAACCAACATATAGTCGACAATCTACGCAGTATACATATTTTACACATTGTATATTCTTTATGGCAATTGTCGACATTTTGTCATCAATGATCAGCTCAGGATCTAGAAGTTTTTTAACCCGGGGCAGAATATATGATTTTCAATAACATTTATTATGATTTTCGTAAAGGATTTTGGCACAAGTTTCGGGTGGGGTCCCCATAGATCCGAACATGGATATTGTGAACAGTAGTGTATAAAAATTAGGCATAGTTGACATACTCACAATAGTATAGTCTACCTACTGTCGACTTTAATTGTCGACATTATATCTATGATCTAGTAAAAGAAATTTTTTATATCAAAACATGATGCACCTTTATCATGCCGACAAATCGTACAGTTTATGAAGACAACAGGGAACTTTGATTAGCTTTCTATGCCCACTGTAAGGCATAGTCGATTTTCTGCTGATTTTAGCGTTTCTCGTAATTGGAAAATCGCAGCGTATATAAAATGAAATCAATCAACTGTGGCACCAATGTGCACTATTGCGGACTATGCTCGGCTTTAGATACCAGAGAGAAAGAGAGAGAGCGAGAGGAATGTGGGGGCTGGGGGGTTGGATATTGGTGTTAGCATTGGCCTATGCCATTGGTATGCTCAACGCCATTTTGTCTACATAGCTGTTGAAATTAAGAGAAAAAGAAAAGTTTTTTTTTTTTTTTTTTGATTTTTTTTTTCATCGTACGTTTTGTTTCTTTATCTCGGGGCATCAGTTGATTTCCTTTTCTCATAGTTCCTATTTTTTTTTTTTTTTTGTGCTGTTAGTTGCAATTGACGAAGAGAAGTGAGGGCGTTAAATTAATTTGGTCGCTTTGTTCTTTACTGCCTCATACACACACACACATACACTACCACACTCCTACACACACACATAGACAATTATCCCTTGAGAAAAGCTCTCTCACATACAATTGCAAGTATTTTCTTTTCGATTTTGACGTTGCGTTATAAATATTAATGAACTGCTGCTGTTCGTTTTAGGCAGCACTCGATATTTCTCTCTAGTTTTCTTTTCTAGTCTTCTCTTTGCATAGTTCGAACAGTTTTTGATTAACATTTGCAGAACTAGCAATTCGTTGAGACTCAAACAATTGTTTCAATTAGTTTACTAAGAATTCTTTCGACAGCTGAAATATAGTTCCAATGGAGTTCATGTTCATGCACCTTGTCTTACATTGCATAAAATATTAAAATGATTGTAAAAAAAAAAATAAAAAATAAAAATAATTCTTTACAAGTTTTATGCCAAGTTTATATTGCGACACGAAAACAAATGATTCATGCTGCAAAAATAAACAAATGCAAATATTTGTCTATATGCAAAAGCCTGAAAATTGTCTGCAAATTGAAAGTGAAATGCAAACTCATTTTAATAAAACATATGTGGCACTGCCACTGCACTCATACTGAACGCAACGCAAGGCAAAGCACTCGCTGGTTGCCGCATTGCTTGCCAATAATTCTTGCACTATCTTAGCGCAGAGAAAGCTCATGAAAGAAGTGTAGACAAAGCCGCAGTCGCAGTACTCGTCGCAGTTTGCAGCCCCACACACATAATGCCTGAGTTATGTATGGGTGGCGGCAAGGGCAAAGGGTAGAAGACAGCGCCCACATACACATATATGCATGTCTGTGCATGCATGTGTTTTCGAGTGTGTCCGCAAAGTACACACAAAATTTGCCAAAATGTGCAAACGACATAGAACACTGTCAGAGCGAGTACAAGATAGACAGAGAGGGAGACGAAGAGAGAGAGAGAGGCTCTAGCAGAACTCTTTGTATCAGTAGTTTCTAAGCTTCAGCTCCACTGTGCTCTGCATCTCTGCTCTGTTCTGCTCTGCTCTCTCTCTCTGCTCTACTCGATTGTCGACTAGTTTTTAGGCGCCGAGCACTATGCTCGACCAAAAACTGTTTTGCGGCCAGCAACAATAAAATAAAATAAAATAACTTGACTAAAATGCGACAAGAAAATTGTATTACAACAATGGAAAGCGATTGTGGCCAAAAAGTACAATAAAATGTCGCTAAATTAGACATGAAGGCAACTACACACAGTCACACATAGCCACAAGCCCAAAACGGAAAACGGATGCAGTGTGAAGAAGAGTTCACAATGAAGAGTGTGCAAAGGAGTGTGTGGCAAGTGCATGGAAATTGTGGTACGTAACATTTGCTAAATGAGCTAAAGATGAGCTTGCCTTGCTTGCTTGCTACACTCCAAGTGCACTGCACTGTGTTGTCTGTCTGCTGCAGCAAGGATTTACTATACAAAAGGTGACAGTTTTTGCTAGCATTGTGTTATCATTGTCATCAAAGACAAAGTACATTCACTTTACTATGCAGTTTGCTAATCTTCTAAAAATATTATAAAAAAAACAAAAATAAATAAAAAAAATATTAATTTTGAAACTAATTTAAAATTATTTTCAATTTAAGTTAAAAGCAACAGCTGCGTTCTCTTTTATTGACGATTTTAAAGCAAGTCACGTGCAACGCTATTATAAAAATCATAAAATAAAAAAAAAACCTTTGACACTAATATTGCATTGTGTGCGGCGATTGCTAAGCAATAATCGTTACACTTTAACAGGCACAACACACTCAATGCAATAAGTTAATGTATGTCTGTCTGTCTGTCTGCGAGACTTGAAAATTATGCGATTATCTTTTAATATTAAGGCGACAGAAAAAAAACACAACAAAAACAATATAAAAATCTTCTCAAGCAGCTTAAAATGTTATCAAAGCTGCAGTTGGTCGAGTGCTTTGTCTGGGCCTTGGCCACTGAGCTCTGAGCCCCTTAAAATAGACAACAAGAGCAACAAGAACAACAACAACAATGCAAAGCAATAGACGACAGTCGAGACAGTCGACAAGCAAGCAACAATTTTCGAGCATTTTGTTCGAAATAATTGCTAGGAATTTTCACGCGTATTTCCCTTTCCGTTGTTCTCTCTCTCTCTCTCTCTCTTCCCATTGTGTAGCTTCTATTGCTGTGGCAAAAATACTCCGCAGAAGCAAGAGAAAACTTCACACAGATATTTTCAGCTGCTCACCTGCGTAGAAAACATTTCCACACTTCGCTCGTTGCGATTTTAACAATTTTATTAAATTGAATTTATATCATTTACACGCTTGTCGACTTTGACTCGGGAGTCGAGTCTCGGGTATCTTCTGGCTGCTAGCTTAATGCTTGCTTGCTGCTTCCTGTGGAGAGACTTCTCCTTCTTGCTGCTTTTTGCCCATTTGCCTTTTTTAATTTCCCCATTGCTTTTCGTTTAACGTGGCATTTTTACTGGTTTCTTTTTACCGGCTGGTTTCCTCATTCCGGCCGTACACACACACACACACACACACATAGACATAGAAATACATATACATGTGTAATTTTTAGGCATGCAGCAGCAGGCCGCGCTTAAGCAATTTTTGCTTTCATGATTATTGATGCGGGTGAAATTTAATTGGTCGTCGGCTCGAGTCAAATACGCGTTTATCTGACTCAAAATCTGTCTGTCGGTCTGTCTCGTTGCCTGTCCTTGCGTCCGTCTGGGTGTCTCTCTCTATGTCTGTCCGCCTGACTGTGTCTGTCTGTCTCTCTGTGGCTTTGCTCATCTATCTGTCTAACAATGTTACAACCGTGCTTTTGTGGCAATGCTTTAAAAACTGAAAGAGAGAGAAGCAGAGAGAGAGAGAGAGAGAGCAGAGTGCTTGCTGCCTAGCTTGCTTATTAGATCATAATTTAGCCGAATAATGAGTTGAACTAGACGATGCTACAGACTGTCTTCTGACTTCCCGGCAAGCAATGTGCTGCTTAAGACTTTTGGCAATTTCTTTTTAGTGCTTTTACATTTACACAAACTTAATATGCCCACAAATTCAATGAGTGCAAGTATAGAAAGGATTTATTTTGTAGACATAAAAGAAGCCAAAAAAAAAGAAGTAAAAAATAAAATAAAATAAAATATCGAATTATATTGCAATTGCTTAGAGAAACTTGAAGTATTCAGAGCAAGTTAAACGAAATGCGGCCGCCTGCCACGCATGTCCTTGCCAAAAATTTGTTTAAATAAAAACTTTTCTTATTTCGCGTTAGGCAAAAAAGAAAAAGGAGAAAAAAAAATATAAAGTAAAAACAAAAACAACAACAACAACAACGAGAACAACAGTCAAACAAATAAGCAAAGAAAAACTTTGACGTCGATACACAATTTCGTAAAATGTCGAAAACTGTGATTGCATATAGAAGTCAACGCCTTTGCCATTCCCTCTGCCTTTCGCAAAAGGTGAAGGCAATGGAACAGACATGAAGCGCAACCAAAAACTTTGAGTAAATTGTAAATACTTTTTGCACAAGGCAAATATTATAAGAGTTTCAACATGCCATTGCTGTTGCTGTTTCTGTTGCTGTTGCTGCTGCCAGTGATAATAAATAAATATTGTAGCAAAGAATTCTAACTTAAAAAAAAAAAAGTAGAAGCAGAAATGCATTTGACAAGCAGGCAGACAAGAGTGTGAGCGAGCGACAGTATTCGTCGCTTGGTTAATTTTTACATAGAAATCTTTGCAATATGCAAAACATTTTATAGCGAAACGCTTATCGACAATGTACAGTGGGGAGAAATACTAATTTTGATAGCTCAATTATGTGGCAGATGCATTGCAGACGACGTTGTGAGGCTATGTTGTGTACAGCATGCATAAAAATTCATAGCCGAAAAATTACGTATACGCCGCGTGACGCTTCACAAACTGCAATGTGATAAACTTGAAGTGTCTGCAATGACGTTGAGCATGATAATGGCAATGACAATGCCAATGATGTTGATGATGATGATGATGATGATAGGGATGACCACATGGCCATTGGCCATTAACCATTACCCAATGGCCATTGGCCCATTGGAACATTGGCAAGGACAGTTATAAGAGGCAAATGACTAGAAACTGGCGAAACATGACACAGGCAACGATGAGCAGAGAGCACAGTCTGTGGATGCGGTTTGCGCCTGTCAGTGCCATGGCTGGGCCTCATATTAATCTGCTTAATGATGAAACTGAATCAGCGCTTTAAACGAGCCACTGCACAATGAAGTGCGCCACTCTCTCTCTTTCTCTCTATCTGGCGAGAATATGTGTCCTTTACTTGGCTTCCTTCATGTGGTGCTGCTGATGCTGCTGATACTATGTCGCATAGAGAGATGGTCGAGCCTGCAAAATAAATTAGCTGCGGCTTTGTCTTTGCCATAAAGTTGGGCAACATTTTCTCTCTCTCTTTCTCTTTCTCCTTCTGTGTGTCTGTGTGAGATTTTTTTGCGGGTCATTGATGAACTTTAACGTAACTTTATGTTATAACGGTTAAAAGGCTTCAACAGACTTTGGCTTGCAAAATTTTATATGGCTTCATTTTGCCCGTAAATAAAAAATTATTTGACTGCCCATGAATAACATTAGTATAAACTTAATGCTGATTTATGTTTATGTGAACGACTGATAGTCAGAACTGATATTAGATTATTTTCGATATTTTCAGCTATTGAAAGTTTATTCAATTTTTCGTATGTATAAAAATTATTCTTAAATTTATTGTGCATAAAACTTTAGCGTATAAGTTGTTGACTATTTGCCCAAAAAAAAAAATAATAATAAAATGATTTCCCTTTCCCAATGCACAGAAAAATTGCTCAATTATTCAAACGAATTTCACGCATTTAATTGTGTAAATTTAGCCAGGCATGACATGTACGCTGCCGGCCTGCTGCTGCTGCCTGGACACCCCAAAATTGCTCTGCTCTGGCGCTGCTCTGGCGCTGCCCTCAACAAGGCAAACGAGTGGGCTGGCTGGCTGGTAGCCTGGCTTGCTGGCTGGCTCTGGCTAACGGTACGTAACGTCATAATCACCCCGAAGCGCACGTAATTGGCCAATCAATTGTGTCATTGTTCGCATTTATAACGCGGCCTCCGTTTGGGCTGCCGTGATTTATACGCGCTGATGTGGGCGAACGACCGAACGAACAGTAACTGGAATATATAAGGCTGATGACTGCAGGAGCAATCATTGTGTTGTAACGGGGAAGAGTTCAGGCATCACTATATGCATACATTGCAAGTGCTAGGCCTAACTGGAAGTGTTGCTAGCTAGTACAAAGAATAATATGTACGACTCACAGAGTGCAGCTATGTTGGCGGGAGATGAGAGAATGCATGTCGCATCAGATGCTTGTTGTAGTAATACTACAAGAGAACTTTTTATGCAGTTGTGGGTTTGTTTCTGTCTTGCTTCTTTCTTTTATTCTTTTGGCAGTAACTTTTAACAAATGCACAAAACGAACGACAACTTCCGTTTCCTTTGGGATGTATGATGAGCAGGGCGGGGGTTAGGAGGGGGCATGAGTAGCATACCATGGCCGGCTGTCACAGCGAAAAATTACATGCCTTGCGCAAAAGTTTTGCCTCTTCATTATTCTAACATCAAGTCGAGCTGGAACGGAACGAAACGGCAAGTCGACACGAGTTGCGGTTTGCAATTTTTCTTCGAGCTTCACCTACACTCCCCCCCTCACTTTCCTTCAATTCCTTGCTGTCTTTCTTATTTTTTTTTTAACAGTCATCTTCACAGCTCTTATTTCCACCCGCACAGAGTCAGACAGAAAGTGTGAAACGGAAGAAAAACTTCTTGGGTCGCACATGCTGCCAGTCTCAGACTTACCAAGGCGTGCCAAAAAATTATACGCTGCATTTTAATCACAATTCAAATCAACGAAATCATCGTCATTATTCCAACAGGCAGCAGCAGCAGCAGCAGCAGCAACAACAACAACAACAACAACAGCAGCACTTTCAAGTTGAAATGCGTCGCCTGCCTGCGCCTGCATGTGGAGAACAGAAAAAAAATGCTACTTGAAAAAAACTTTTAGGAAAAGCTTCGCGACAAGCCGATTTTGCTTTTCTTCCTCATTAACTTTGCCGAGTGGCAGTTGGTGACAAAGACTCTGGCAAATTGAGTCTTTCCCGGTTGTTGAATTACCAGAGCTTGCTCGCCGCCTCTACGATCATAATGAAAGACAAAATAGCTGCAACATTTTCACAGTTACAACGCAAATGTGTAAAACTTTTATTGCGCATAGCTTAACTCTTTTTTATGGCATTTTTTTATACCCTTACAGAAAGTATTTTAATTTTAGCCAGGATTTTGAAGCGTCTATAATGAGAATTTTATAAGAAAGCGTGAGAAATCCTACAAATTTATTATATATGTATATTCTTGATTAGCATCGATTTCAAATCTGCATGTCCATCTGTCCGTCTACTGCAACGTAAATTTGAAAGTTAGCATACGTACATATAGAACTGAAGTAGCCGGATCGGATCATTATATAACTGTCAAAGCAACGATCGATCAAAAATAAAATTTATATATGAAAAACTTTCGTGTTTGTTAAGACATGCAGGTGAAACTTATAAAACTTGATCCAAATCAGACTACTATATTATATAGAATCGGACTAATATATCATAGAGACTACTATAACATCATAGAAACATCATAGAAAGAAATAGAATCAGAAAAAAATTGACTTGTTGTATGAAAAGTTTTTTTAAGCCTTCAACTACATAAAATTTTAGGAACGCCAAACATAACTTTGCTTTCACAAAAGTTGAACAAAAAAATGTTGCCCTAAATTTGCTAAGAAAATATTTTTAAATATGATTGAAATTTTACAATTTATTTTTAAAATATTGCCCAATTTTGAAATTAATTTATACAGTTATTTACGAGCATGCTCCACAGTCTAGTCGATTTTGACATGTCTATTAAAAGTCTTACTCTCCAAGTTCTTCATACGCTACGTTACGTTTTCTAATCTTTGTGCGTGTCAAACTTTATCGGAATCAAGTTTTGCAATAAACGTTTTTTAATACAAGTAAAACTTGTCTTTACATGATTTATTAAGCTTTAGATAATGGAAACTGCAATAGTTTGACAGTTTTGCGATATGCACTAAAATCAAAAAGAAGTAGAAGAAGCTGAAGCAGAAGCAGAAGCAGCAGAAAAGCTTGAAAATGAAGCTGTCAAAAACAAGCAAATTACATTGATAGCTGCAATTTCTCAAAAATACAAAAAAAAATAAAATAAATGTTTCAGTCAAGAAATTGAAAAAAAAAAAAGATAGAAGGACTATACAGCGGCTCGATCTTATCGTGCGGCAATTAGCATTTTGTGGCAAGGCTCGCTGGCTGTCTGACTGGCTGCTGCACACAATAATTTAACGAGCTGGCTGAAGTCGCACAGCGGGAGTGTGTTCAGCTTCAAGCCACAAATAAAAAAAAGATGCCAGCAATTGTGTGAAAGGCAGCAAAGACGTTGAGGCAAAAAAAAAAAAAAAAAAAATTATTTGATTATCCTGCGGCCATGCGCTGTCACAATTTCACAATTTCGCAGACTACCCGCCGAGCGTGGCCGTGTTCGAGTTCGTATTCATGTCTAGCTGTCTGCTTGTCTGCCGGTTCGCTTGTCCCACTATCTGTCTGTCTGGCTGTCTTGCTGGTCGATTGTCTGGCTTGTCCTGCAGCTCAATTTCCAGGTTCCACAGCTCTACCGCAAGTTCCTACCTCGCACTGTATGTAGCAGCAAAAGCAGCAGTAGCGCAAAAATGCTACATCAGCGAAAGTCTGTTAACTTCCGGTTTATGGTTGCAGCAGCTTATGGAGTCATTTCCGCTGGTCGCCCGTCTTGCCCATTCATTGGACTCAGCCAACCAGCTGGCGGTGCCCGCAGACCATTCTATTAAATCATCATTTCGTTTTGTGTTCTCTTCTCTCTCTTTTTTTTTGTTGTTGTTGTCGATGCTCTGCTGCTGCTGCTGCTGCTCATGCAACTTGGACACAGGACAGCGGCACTGCGCTTGCGGTAATTTTATTTTTTTTTTTTTCAAGTGCTTCCTTAGATTTATAATTAAGATTTCGTTAGCAGCAGCAAAAGCGGCTCTTTTTTTGAATTTATGTGCCGGCAAATGCTACTGCTGCTGCCGTTACTGCGCTACTGCTGCCCAGCAATTGCAGCTGTTTCTTAAAAGAGGCAATTTATCATATTTCCAGTGCCAGGCCAACAAATTGCAGCTTTAGTAGAGAAAAAAAAAAGTTATGACGTAACAATTTAATTACACTGATAACTCTGCCACTGCCACTGCCACTGCTGCTGCCTTTGCCTTTGCCTTTGCCATTGCCATTACCTGTAAAGTGACGTAAAAACTTCTTCAAGCTAATGATCTATGACAGTGTCAATATGTATTATATTAAAATAGCTGTAATATTATTATTTACGCATTTGTGTTTAGACTAATCAAGTTCATGCACGTATATAATCATGTTTATACATGTTTATTCAATTTTAGTTATGCTCAATGACTTCATTGCAAAAAACAAACTTCACGCGATGACTCGTCGCTTTAGTATAGTGATCGCTGCTGTTCTCATATTGTTGTTGTTGTTGTTGCTGCCACCAATTATTGCTCGTAAGGTAAGGTATAAACAATAATGATCACAATATATTTCATGATCGATCGATCATATTATATAATATTATTTAACAGGCTTTCAATTCATTGCACTTTCGCAAAGTTTTCACCAACTTTGGATGCAAATATGCCTCAAACTATGAGGCACGCATCAGTGCTGATAACAAGGCAATCAATATGACATTGGAACTGATCAAAGATTTGAATGTTGACCTATGGCTAAAAGTGAGCATTGCACAGCGAGAATCAAAGAATTTATATCATAATATATTTGCCTACAATATGAATATCTGTAGTCTACTTGGCAAAGGCAAAGGAATGAATGTCTTCAATATTTGGATACAAAATATCTATAGATATACAAATATGCCAATGAGTTGTCCCATACAAGAGGTAAGTAATGTCTACAACTAACTAAAGAGAAATTCAGACTGATTATATATTTGTTAGGGTAAATATTATTGGAGAAACCTGCGACCAGATAAAGATAGTATACCAGCATTTATATTGACAGGACACTTTCGCATCGATGCCATGTTTTATATGAAGGATTGGCGCAATGATATGCTAACAAATACTTCAATGTTTGTCGATATCAAAATGAAGTAAATCAATAGATAAAAAAAAAAACTTTAGACTATAGACAACATTTAGCTAATGCAATTTGTCGCATTTAAGCTGCATGCATCAGTTGCATGCAAGTCCACAAAAGTTCACAAAAATCTGATCGCAAAACACAATTTTTCACTTCCAATTGAATAAATCGTAGCACGTGCACAACGCATAAATAAATTAATGAGCCTCAACCTGTGACCTGTGTCTCCGGTTGGAGGATTTACTTGGCACGCGACACGTGCGCGCGTCTGCTGGACATGGGCATGGACATGGATATTGACAAGACATGCAGACAGACTGCGGACATGAACATAGGACAGCAGCAGCAAGTTGGACAAGGACATGAACGTGGATACGCATTTTGCAGTAACGTACAAGTGCAACAGCAGTTGTCGCTACTGCTGCTGCTGCTGATGTTGGCTGCGATTTATGCGAGTGGCAAACTAAGCGCAAAATAATTTAAACACTGACAATAACAGTTGGCCAAAGTATTTCCTCTACAACTCGACAAGTTTGCCAGGACGACAGCAGCAGCAGTAACAGCAACAGCGACTTGTGCTTCTTGCTGCTTACACTCGACACGTTCGCACGCGCTTCTCTACAGCATTTCCTCTCCCTCTCTCTCTCTCCCTCTCTGTGTCTCTTTTCATATTGCTATCATTGCACTTCCGCTGAAATCAAGGCAAAACCAAAGCGCAATTTCTTGTATTTTGTCGTCATCGATGAACGCAGGAAGCGACAAGACAAGCAAAAAGACGACACGACACTCATTGAAAACAAAACGAAATGCATTGCACTTCTTTCTCTTTTCTCTTTTCTCTATTCTTTTTCTCTTTTCGTTTTGGGAAAGTCTATGAGCAGTTTGGGGGAAAGATACTCAAGGAAATTGCCATCATTATAGTTGTCGTGCTTCATAGTGTTAAGTAACGTTTAACGTTTTGTTTGGCGTGAAATTGATTTACAATGTGCAGACAAAGTTCTATTTTACTCTTAGTCAACATTTAATGTTAAAGCTTTTTAGTTAGTATTAAGCATTAAGTAGTTTAATACAATAGCTTTATATTCACATTCAATTGTATGTTAAGTTGATTTTGATTTAGTTACCTCACATGTCGCTGCAAAGGCAATTAAATGCCTCAATAGGCAACATTCGAGCTAATTAAACAAAGCTTAACAGACTTTCACTCATTAGTCAGGTGTAATAGCCGCAGGCGATAGCAGAGGCGTCAGCCTCCCGCAATCACACAAGCAATAATTATTCCAGCGGGAATCGTGTCAAACACAAACACACACACACACACACATGCGTACAATACAATGCCTTGAGCAATTTCTCAACAAAAATTTGTATGAGAATTATGTCAGCCAAGACTACACTATGAGCAAGAGAGAGAAAGAGAGGGAGCAACGGGCCTAAGCAATTAGCAAGCGATAAAGTTAAACGACAAAAAGCCGGAAGCAAAGACGACAACATTTCAAATGCAGTTAAAGACACCGTTATTAAGGCGAGCAACAGCAGCAGCTACAACTCCTACTCCAACTCCTGTTGCTGTTGCTGTTGCTCCTGCTGCTTGCGACAGCTGCCAAATGTAGAAATAGAAGACAGACAGCAATGATGATGACATTGAGGACATTGTAGCTAAATTGAAATTGTTCCATTTTTTTTCGATTTTCTTTTACTCCGCACTTTTATTCTATTTTCACAAGTATGTGCAGTCATCGATAATCAACGCCATAGCATGCCGTGTAACATGTTGCAGCCATGTACAGGATATTATTACTTCTGATGGCAGCATTCGCCGCATCCGCTCTGTATCTTGCCTTTGCCTTGCTGTAATGAATAGTGTACGTGGAAGTAAGTGTCATTGCATCATTGCATCGATTATGTTTATACGCTGCAGTATTTTATTTTTTATTTTTGCAGACCTTTAATTTTATTACAGAAATTGTGCACTTTCTCTAGTTATAGAGAACGGAATCAAGTGAAAAGAATAATACCTGCAACTCAGACTTTGTCTGATGTTTGCCATAAAAGAATGTATATTGTGTACGATACTGGCCAGGATATAACATCTGGCGTGTCATTGAGCCACCCAATTTCCAATTGTGCAAATAATAAGTTCCCACCTCAACGGGACAGTTATGCATGAAATTACCATACTCTGTCATACTTTTGAACCAACGTTTCATTAAGCTGCCTTTGATATTAGTCACTGTGGCACAGACATCGACGAGTGTAGTAAAAATGGTTTGATAACTCTTTGCATTTGCAACTTTCAGTTGCACATCGAAGTGAACTTTGAAACCTCGCACTATGGGACGCTCTAATTCCATGTCAATGTTCAACATTTTGTCAACGATCGAGATTGAAAAGTTCTTGAAATATTTTGGATTGAATGTAAAATTGGAACCCTGAAACTCCAAACGACGTTCCTGCAAGGAATTTGAACTTAGTATAGCTGAAGAATCACGGGCAAGAGCCGAAACTTACCGCTAAACTAGGATACACATTTAGCGCAATTAATGCAAAGATGGCTGAGCCCCAAAAAATTCGAAACTCGAACATTTTAGATACTAGCACACGACCACGTAGAATAGTTGGATAATAATGATATAATAATTGAAAAATGTTCCCTATATAAACACATTAGCTCTTAAAGTCAATACACTGAAATCAATTAGACACGCGTTATAATAATTATTTGTGTTTTTGTTTTTATTTCCTGACCCAATGATTTCAAGCATGTATCGTAGCATCAGCGATCATTCTCATTATGAAGACCTCATCGTTAGCCCGATACTTGCCATAAAAATTATAAGTCTCCATCCGATAAGAGCCGCTCGTTAGAAATGGTGGCACGAGGCTATTATCGAATTGCCATTCCCTTATATAATAATGACCCGATTTTAAGGGACACTGCCGCAAGAAGTTGCCATATTTAATGAGATTGTTGTACCACTTCTTGAACAAATTGTTCTTGTATGCATTTACAATGTTGCACACATCCACAGTCGTAGAGAATATGCTCTGAAAACTTTTCGAGTTGCTTGCTCGCAACTGAAAATCTAGACGAGCCTGCCAACCCTTTAGCAAAGGTTTCTTCAGTGTCATATCCATGGAAACTTTTCCATGCTGAATTTGAAAACTGAAGTTATCAAAGTAGTCCGGATTGAAACGACTTTCACCCACTGTTAAGACGATGCTTCTTTTCTAAAGAAAGAAGATTGAAATATGAGACTTCTCATCGAAGCTGAACTCGTGGTATAACTCACAGCCATCACTTTGCTCAAAGCAAGTAGCATAATTATGAAGTAAAGTTGAGTTTCAAAATTCCACAGCAGTAGGATACACATTGTGTATTGTCTCAATTGCGACTAGCATTGAATGTTTACAAACAAAAACACAATTAAAAATATTCATGCTAAAAATGATTACATTAATCATGTCTGGCTTTGACGCCTGACGATCAATCTGCTGACATATATGTCTAAAAATATTTATACATATTATTTTTAGCATTCGCACAAAGGTCGAAATGGCTGATCGCATTTATAAATCAATTTAAATTCATAGAAACATTAACTGTTATTGAAGATCTTCAACTCTTTGTTGTGAATATGTTTTAAAGGAAAAATTACTAATTTGTTTTCTCAAAAATTTATTTATTATATAAACTTTAAAATAATTAAACTAATTTCTGATGAAGATTAATTTTACTCAATGTTGCAGGAATGCTTCCACTATGCATTCCAACAACGGATTATCATTTTTTTTTCTGTATTTCCCATAATAGAAGCTGCCTCCAATACGATAATCACCCAAATATAAAAATGATGGTACCAAATTTCCATCAAAATTCCAACCCTTCAGATAATAATAGCCCGGCTGTATGGGACAACTTCTGGCAAAGTTTCCCACTTTGAGCTTGGTAATAAACCATCGACGGTAAAGCGTTTCATGTGTTCCTTTAAGCAGACCACAATAGTTTATATCATGTTGAAATACGCTTTGATATTGATTGGTTTTCGATCTACGAAACTCAAAACTCAAATGTGCTTTTAATCCAAGTATTAGCGATCTTACAAGTATCATATCCATTTGTACTTTACCATTAACAATTTGTATTGAAAAATTGGAAAAGAATTCGCGGTTATAATTGCATTCTCCGGTTTTGAAAATCATTTTGCTTGCCTGTTAAAATTGATTATCATCTTTTTATCATCTGAATAAGATGAAGACATACCAAAATATTTTGTGTCAATCCAAATAAAACAATTGTTATAGACAATTTTGTAGAATTAAATAACATTGCGACTGAAATTAATGTTGTCTATGCCAGTTAAAAGCTTATAAAAATATAAAATTGTTTTTGAATTACAATAGAATTCAACTTGATTGTCAGCGATGACTAACGATGCATTAAGATAAAACCTATATCTAATATTGAAGTGGTACTAGCATAGCTCTTTAATATTATATTAATGTCAATAGCAATTAAAGTTTTCAATAGTTGCATAATTATTTTTTATAATTGAAATATGTGTAAATTTCATATTTTATACATTTACATAGAATTATTAATTTTTGTAACATTTCAATTCAAGAAAATATTAATTAATTAAGATTTCAGTGTCGCAAAAACAACCATGTCTAGTACAAAATCTTCCTGTTTTGTGTTAAGTTTGCCAAAGAAAAAGTGAGAAGAGACACGATAATCACCAGCATACAAATACTGAGGAATTAATTGTGGATCTAATTTCCAATTGTTTAGAAAATAATGTCCCTCAGACACTGGACAATTATACATAAAGTTTCCATGTTGTAGCATGCTCTTAAACCAGCCCTTGAATATATTACTCTTGACCGCAGTTACAACTCCACAAGTGTCAATTATGTGTGCAAAAACACTCTGATAATGTTTCTTCTTCCCAAGACTAATAGAGAAGTCAAGGTTCACTTTAAAGCCCCGAGTGAAAGGTTTCTTTATAAACATATCCAAGTTTAGAGTGTTGTTATTGATCGTCATATTATAATATTCAAAGTATTTTTGACTGTACTTGAACTCTCCGGTTTGGATGAGAACGCTGGACTTTATAGAGAGATTAATAATTAGTTCGGATCCAATAAGTAGTATTTAGGAAACTCTCACCGCTTTTGTACCAGACAGCTCATAGATGCAAAATATTGAAATTATTTTTAACCAATGGGAATATATTATGAACCCTCTCATGTTGAAGGCTATGTTCAATTGACTTATGATATAGTTGTATCGAGTAAAGGTCTCGAGAATTTAATATCATTTAAGACTAATCGATTTTTAATTGATGTCATGTTTGACATACATATGTAAATTAATGTTTAAATATATATTTAAATTCAAATTCAAAAATTCAGTTATTAAAAGAGAATAAAAATTAACCAGATTTTATTTCAAGAAAAAAATCACATTCAATTACAACATCCTGGCTTCTGGCCTTGTCCATTTTTATCTGAACTAAGTTTAAAGAAGCTCGATAAAATCCATTAAAAACGAACGATAGTACTTCAAGCATTGAGATACTGAAATCTTTAAAATAATAATGAGCTTCACGTATAGGACATTTTTTTGGAAAATTCCCATGTTTTAAAATAGTATCCGTCCATCTTTTAATCATATTTATTTTAGCACCTTTTAAAGTATTACAAACATCAAGTGAGGTTTGATAAAAACTTTGAAACCGTTGAGAATTTGGTTTTTGTGAGAAAAACTCCAAATTAATACGTAAACCCGAGAAAATTGTTTTAATCAGGTTCGCATCTAAATATAACTTTTCATTTCTCATTATAAAAGAAAAGTTACGTATATAATCCGGATGAACATTGGTACAGCTTGGCTCCTTAGTGAGAAAAGCTTTGCTCGCCTGATAATAATTTGTTTCAAATTAATATAGATCATTAATTTTGGAAATACAAAGTATTACCATGGTTGTACACTGGATACAGCACAAAATAATTAAAAATTGTAGTGAATGTTTCATGCTGTGAACTCGTTACCTAGAATTTTATATAACAAATGACTAATGCAAGTATTGAGTCAAATGAAGAGTACTATAAATTTTAGCTGAATATATTATTTCAATAAATATCAATTATTCGCCAATTGATTGAAATGATTGTTCAGCAAACTGCATAACATTTCTAATAATTATTTGTATCTATAGTCTGATCCTAGTTATCCATAAATAAGAAATAATCTGGAATTATTTCTAAGTCTAATGAAATAGTCAAGGTGCACTTGTCAATTATAAATTTATCACGACTTTATTTCAAGATAAAAATAACATTTAATTAAAATATCCTGGATTTTGACCTTGTCTGTTCTTGTCTGAACTAAGTTAAAGGAAGCTCGATAAGATCCACTAAAAACCACCGATAGAATATCTAGCATTGAGACACTGAAATCTTTTAAGTAGTAGTGATCTTCACGAATAGGACATTTCTTTGGGAAATTTCCAAGTTTTGTAAGAGTGTCACCCCATTTCTTAAACATGGTGATTTTTGAGCCTTTGAGCGTATTACAAACATCAAATGAGGTTTGATAGAGACTTTGATACCTTTGAGAAGAACTTGGGTTGCGTCCGAAAATTTCCATGTCAACACGTAAACCTGATGAAATTGTTTTAATCAAAGTGGCATCTAAATATAACTTTTCATTTCTTAACACAAATGAAAAGTTACGTATATAATCCGGATGAATATTGGTACAGCTTGGTTCCTTAGTGATAAAAGCTTTGCTTACCTAATAATAATTTGTTATAAATTAATACAGATCGTTACAAATATATACAAATTTTTACCATGGTTGCAAACTGGATGCAGCATAAAATAATTAAAAATTGTATTGAACGCTTCATGCTATGAACTCTCTACATAGAATTTTATATAACAAATGAACTATTCTATCGAAATAAGATTATATAATATAGCTACTGATTATATTATTTCCACGAATATCAATTATTCGCCAATCAAACGAAAAGATTGCTTTTGGACAAACTTTATAAAATTTCAAATAATTGTCTGTGTGCAACCTGCTGCTAATTATAAATAAATAAACTGAAAATGTAGAAAAAAGACACCTTTTCCATTATCAATTTATATTTATTTAAGTTAGCCATATTAAAGATTGAAAAGGAGCTTGACTAAGCTTGGACTCAAAGAAATTTTATTCCGATTTTATTTCAATATAAAAATTACATGCAAGTAAAGTATTCTGGATTTTGCTCTTTACTGTTTTTGTGTGAACCATATTCATAGAAAATTGATAATATCCATTAAAAAATATCGATAAAACATCAAGCATTGAAGTACTGAAATTTCGAAAATAGTAGTGATCATTGAGAATGGGGCATTTTCTTGGAAAATTTCCATATTGGATAAAAACATCCGACCATTTTTTAATAAGATTAATTTTTGTGCTTTTCAAAGTTTTGCAAACATCAATCGAGGATTGGTAGAGAATTTGATAGCCTTGAGAATTAAGTGTTCGTGCGAAAAATTGTATATTCATGCGTAAATTCGAGTAAATTGTTTTCAGGAAGTCCACATCTAAATATAACTTTCCATTCGTAAAGATAAGTGAAAAGTTGCTGATGTAATCCGGATGAAAATTGGTACAGTTTGGATCCTTAGTAAGAAAAGCTTTGCTTATCTAATAATAATTTCAGTTAAAGTTAATACAGATCGTTAAAATTCAAAATACAAATATTTACCATACTTGCATACTGGATGCAGCACAAAATAATTAAAATTAGTAATGAATACTTCATGTTCTGAACTTTATACTTAGAATTTTGTACAAATAATGGATGATCCGGCTATTTAGTTGTTATAAGAATGTACATTTTGGGTAAATATATTATTATGATTTATATCAATTATTCGCCACTTAATCGATATGATTGTTTTTAAACAAACTTCATGATATTTTAAATAATTGTATTTAATGACATTTAAACATTTTTATGGCTGATAGTTGTAAATAAATATAATTCCACAGAAAATGTAGAAAAAAAAGCATTGTCATTGTATTTTGCATTATTTGTAACTCATTTAATTTCAATCTCTGCTAAGCAGGCGATAACAAGATCAGATTGTTTTCGCTTATTTTCTTTTTGAGTAAATTTGAGTGTTATACGATATATTTCAACATATAGAAATGTGGGAACATCGATAAGATTTATATTAAAGTTTCTTATATAGTAATAGCCTGGTGGAACAGGACATTTATTTCTAAAATTTCCAAACTTAAACGATGTTGCGAACACTCGCTTGAACATATTATTTGTAGGACTTCCCAACATGCTACACACGTCCAAAGAATATTGATAGAAACTTCGATAATCCCTTGAATTGCGATTCAGGGCCAGAAAATTCATATTTAAACGAAATCCAGAACTTAGCGGCCTCAATAAATCCATTTCTAAATTTAATTTTGTATAATTTAAATTTAAAGTAAAATTACTGAAGTAGCTTGAGTTGTATTCATCGCACGTTAATTTTCTTAAAATAATTAATTTGGAAAACTGATTAAAATTTAAAATTAAAGAACTGAACTGTATTATGAGTGAAAAATTTCTTAAACATACCACGTTTCTAAACAAGCAAAGGTACAGAAAAATGTGAAGCGATCTTGATAAATTCATGTTTTCAATGAAATTTTAATTTGTCTGTGAACTAAGTAAAAACTTGTTCAACCTGAGAGATGCAATTCGAACTTCGACACAAACTTTTTAGTCAGTTACGATGGCAAAAGTTTATTGAAACTAATTTCATTGTGTAAAAAATTTACTAATTTTGGTAATAATACGACATGCGATGTGATCATTGTATAAAATGTGAATCTAACCGTTAAATAAATAATTAAAGTATTTAAATTGTTCAATAATATTGCAGACATCATTTATATAATAATCAAATAAATCTATTTGTATTTTACTGTAACAACAGATAATTCGACCGTGCTTAAATTATATTGAAATAAATGTTTGATCAGTATTTCAATGATATTCAATATGAGTGTTGATCTAATTCTAAAGCAATATATAGCATTCATTTTTTTACTCTATGTATTTAAGCTTCGACAACTTCTAGCTGTAAGCTTATATAAAATGTTTTTAACGTTAAAAACAAATAAAAATAAATTTTAATTATTTTAGAAAAACATTGAATTGAAAAGTGATGAATGTCAACATAACCAAAATCATTTCAACATATTCAATCTTTCAATCATTGAGGAAACAATATATGCAGAAATGGGAACCAAAACTAAAATTGATCAAGGTTTCAGGATATTTTTGGACATTGCATTACGCTTAAAAAATGCCAAAAAATTTAATAACATCTTTAATTACAACATGGATATATGCAAAGTGCTATTAACACTCCGTAATAATATCTACAAAAAATGGTTTCTAAGTATTCTTGATAATGGTAACTTTTCTGGAAAATGCCCAGTTATGCCAGGCTATTATTATATTAAAGACTTGAAAATAAATAATGATCTAATGCCGGCATTTATGTTTTCTGGCGATTATCGACTTCGTTTGAGTGGCTTCTATGGACGTCTTAAGACAAGTATTGCGGATATGTTTATGCATTGTGAATTTGTTTTAAGAATAACATAATAAAATATTTTATTTATATATTTTATGTGTTTTTTTTTTTAATAGAACTGAGCAATGGCAGAATGAAGCACATGCAATTTTAATATTTATATAAAAATTATTAATTACATTTTATAATAATATAATATTAATATATAATATATATTTATGTATATATTTTATATAATTATAAATGACTTGATTTTATGGAACGTAGCGATTTCAAATTGAATCATGACTAAGCACAAATAATTTGCCAACCAAAGATCAGTAACTCAGTAATTACAAAATTTGAAATATAATTTTTTTTATGGAAAATCTAATTATATTTCAATTAGCTGAAAATTCTATATAAGACTCTCACAATGAGCAAAAATATTCAGATTTTAGACTGTATAATTATAATCATGAGGTTAAATTTACTAATTTTTGTTTTATTACTTCCCGCAATTGTAAAAGGCAAAAGGGTGAATTCATGAAATCTTATTAAGCTCACAGACAACGTTTAACATATTTTTCTTTTAGAATTCGATGTACTATCATAACGTGAATACCACTAGAAATCCTGTATTTTTAGATCAATTTGATATAGTTATCAATCCCGGCAATGAAACTCTGGATATTGATCTACGCGTTGCTCATGATTTTGGCAAGGATATGAGAGCATCGGTTATTTTCGATAGCATGACTATAGTGGATGGTAAAACAATTCATGCACCTGAATTACACTTTGATTTACCAATTTGTGAGTTAATGAACAAAGGTTTGCAGTCAAAGAGCGCCCTCATAACAAATTGGAGTAAAGGTTTCTTTAAGCAAGGTACACTGCCATCCAAGTGTCCCATTGTAGTGGTAAGTACTACAACGTCAAGTGTTAATAGGGAAGCTTTAGCTTATTATCATCATAGGGCTACTACACATGGCGTGCTGTGAAGCCTCGCAAAGAACATATGCCTTCTGCAACGTTGGGTGGTCTATACAGACTTGCTGTACGACTATATATGAAGAAGGCCATGCCTGGATTAAATACAAGTGCTAAATTTCTAGAGAAAGATGGCAAAATCATTATCTTAACAGCTGCCTTTACATTTTCATTGAGATAGATATACAACTTTAAAGGAAGTTTTTTCTAATAAAAAATAATCATGTCAATATCGATTGGAATAGTTAACGAATTTTCGGTATGGCTTAAAATTAAATTTTAAAGATTTATCGCAAGCAATGTGGATTAAATACAGATGCAAGTAGATATACAGAGCATTTATTTGCAGAAGTGTAGCAGAGCGAGAAAGGGAGAGGGGGGGAAAGAGATAGTCAGTCAGAGTCATGCTCGCATAGCTCATCCAAAATGCAGTCAATGTGTCTCTGTTTACTTAGCGTAGAACGTTGAAGCCGCATCTCGTATTTATGTACACGAACTGCACTGCAGTGAACAATTGCACGTAATTCTGCTTACGCCGTACCATTGCAACAATGCACAGAGAGAGAGAGACAGAGAGAGAGAGATAGAGAGAAACGGCACCAATGTATTTGTTAGACTGTTTTTTTTTTTTTTTTACTCTTGCGGTTGCGGTATGCTGGATGGCAAAGACAGACAGACAGACAGATAGGCACGCAGCAAACAGTTGGCCAGAAGCACAGAAAAACACATGATGATCACATACAGAGACAGAGACAGAGACAGAGACATAGACAGTAGGCATATATAGCTACAGTTAGTCAGTCAGACAGTGAGCGACCTCTGTGCCCTTAATCAAAATCGCTACCGTAAAACGTAAAACTAAGGCGCCATTTTCAATTGTAGTTGCGCAGGGCAGACATTGACGTCAACGTGTAGACCTCGTTGTCTCGTTTTGACCAACAAAAAAAAAAAAAAAATAGAAGAAAAAATTCTTGCCTATTTTTTTATTTTTGTTTTTTTTGGGCTCTGCTTTGCTTTCACTGTACGCCTGCATATTGCATTATTTACATAGGCCTGGGGCCTCTGGCCGACAACTGTGGCTGCTGGCCTGACTTTTGATTTAAAGCTCTTAGCTCACCTCTAACTCAATTCCCTTTTGACTTTGCAGCTGTCAATCCACCAGGTACTTACTCACATTTATATACACATGAGTGTGTGTGTGTGTGTATGTGTATATACTTATTTGAGTGAATGTAGATATTTACGTGCTGTGTTTCTACAGCTATGCTATGCTATGTTGTATGTTGTAGTCTACTATATTTGCAGATGCATTTACGTGCTCTTTCTGTTTGTGATGTGTAAATATGCACACATGTTGCACTTTTCATCCTCAACTAAGGTCTGTGTGACCATCCTTATATGTAACTTCTCCAACATGTTTCAGCTTTGGACTCTTTTTCTTTCTATTTGACTTTTCATACTTAAAGTTACAATTATATGGGTTGTCGAGACTTCTATGTCTATATGACTGCAGTAAAGCAGAAGTTAAATTAAAAAGATTTCAAGGCTTAAAATCGGTACAGGTAAGCAGGTAAAGTAAGTTAAGAAATGTTGCTGTGTCTATTTCTCTTTAGCATTTGTTTTCGTTATACTTGATATTTGTCTCTTTATTTATTTAAGAATATAATAAATAGAAATTCTATTTCTTTGGCAAACTTCTTGTTTGATATTTACATAATGCAAAATATAAATCTTAAATAGAAATTATTAAATTTGTCAACTTGCAGTGTCAACTGATTGCCACCTCAAGAGAACGTCATATAATAAAATGCTTAGTCAACAATTTTAACCACATTTTTGATTCACTCAGAGATGACGAGTATAAAAACGAATTTACCAATGGATTCACACTATATATATATATTTTTTTGTTTGTTGTTGTTGGGCTTTGTCAGTTTTTGCGCCACTCCAATTTAAACAGCAATCAAAAGTGCAACGGAGGAAAACGTTTTCACACTTGGCTCTTCTACCAATGAAGAAATATTTTGCTGGCAAACATGCTGACCCCAAAATAAACAAGAAGAATGCAATCCCAATCCCAATCCCAATCCCAATCCCAATCTCAATCCCAATGCCAATCCCAGCCAACAAACTGAGCACTCGTGCGCGCCAAAGAAGACATCATCATAATGCCTAGAGTGTTGCTGTTGCCCAGAGTTTTGACGCAGAAGGCGACACAACCAGCACAGCCAACAGACCCAGCAGCTGCCTCGTTGTAATCAGAGGCAGACGCAGCAGAAACCTGCTCGAGCTGCAGAAGCTGCTTGAAAATATGCAATGCGAAAAATCAACACAGCAAAAGACGATGTCTAGCTATACTATAGGCCAGCTACCAGAGCTATGACGATGTCGACCTCAATTACCCTCGTTTTGCAATGTGAAAGAGCTGTACGAAAAAAGCAACAACAACTAAAAAAAAATAAAGAGAAAAAAATCAGTGCATACAGCATACAAAATACTCGTATTTACTACTGCCTGCCGTTGGTGCTGTGTTCGCTTGGTGTTGGGCATGAAATTTGTCACCTAGCCTGAGAAGGCAGCAAAGCGAATGGCACTGAGCAAACATTTGTCTGAATGCATGTATGTATGAGTGTCTCTGTGTTCGAATTGTGTACTGCTGTGTGTGGCAACTGTGTGTATGTGTGTGTGCATGTAATTGAGCCTACAAATATGCAACGATTGTAGGTTGTTGCTGTTGTAATCGACACTTGGGCGGCGCCCACCGATACAAACATTTACTGCACTGCAACATCTCATTGCGATTGTGCGCTCTCTTAACTGCCCCCGAGCCATCAGTATATATTGTATGCATTTGTAGGGGTAAAGTGCACGGCGCCTCTCAGTCGCCTGGAAATATGCAAAGCTCTGATTGGTCTGTGTAATTCGCGCTCATAAAGTTTGCATGAGTTGCTTTGATTGGTCGAACTAGGCTTAAGGGCAGCTTCCAATGCGCATGCGATGAGAGAATGAGAGAGCGACAGAATATAATTTGCTCAGCAAATAGTAGGAGCTCATTTGCGGGAGCTATGCTGTTCTGTTCTGCGTTGCGTTATGTTGCAACATTTTGTTTGTCCTCTTTCTTTTTTTCTTTTTTTTTGACTATTTTACACCCGTTGTCTGGCTGGCTGAATGTCTTCACTACATATGTGTGTGTGTGTGTGTGTATGAGTGTTTGTATATCTGTCGGTGATTAAAGCTTAGCATGTGGTGAAAAATGGTTGGAGAATCGAAGCTCATTCAAGTGGTGGTAGTTTTATTTATATTTTTATATTCATGTGTAAAGTAGTGTTTGCATTCACCCATTGATGTGTGTGTGTGTGTGTACTGTGTGTTTGTGTTTGGGTGTGCACTAATTGCATTGGAATGTCACAGAACACAGTATACTGTGCAATTGTCTGTGTTTACATTTGCCTTTTAAATATTGACATTGATGCAATTTTAATACGTATTCATAGCGTACAAGATCTTCAAAGTAGACTTTATAGCAATCAAATGTCTTTCTAATCTATAAAAAAAAACTATTTCATTTTTAAAAAATAATTCTTCAACTTTTTTTGTAGGTTTATTTACATTTGACAAAAATTATTATTTTTTTTTTGTAAATGTTTTTTTTTGCAATTAGAAATGTTTGAACATAAATGTTTTTATTCCCTTGTTCAACCCTCAAAACTCTCTGAAACTCAGCTTTTGTGTAGACTTTGCTATCTCATTCTCTCTTATTACTTTCATGTGCGCTCTCTCAAAGTTATTTTGAAAAGTCTACAAAGCAAAATATTGCCGTTAAAAGCTTTTGTGCACTGTGTAAAAAATTGTTGTTAATTAGTTGAATTAAATATTTATATATTTTATATAAATAAATTAATATTTTTTATTTATATTTTAAATTATTTATTTTAAAAGTTTATTGACTTGACTTGACTCAAGTTATTTTTTCCCTAATTTATTAACATTCACTTTTTGCAGTGTATCAATTTAAAGCTCTTCAGCCAAATGCTGATAGGTTACTGCGTGCGTAGAGCACATAGTACTGTAGGGATGTTTGTACTTGTTGCCATTACTTGAATGGAATGTAGACTTGAACTTACGGCGAATTCCGATGGGCAACATGTTCGAACTGTTTGTATTAGCACTTTTCAAAATACTGTTGCATATTATTGTTGGTTCAACAATATAAATTAAATTCACACAATGCTATAAATATTATTTTAAAATTGTTTTATAATAATATTATTTAAATTTGGCAGTTGAAAGTAGTAGCAAGTATAATGAAAGCAATTACTCCTCCTCATACAGTACATGTTGCAAGATGCGAATGCAACACATCATCATTATTGGTCCATGGCACATCGGCTAGTTGCAATCGTCGGTTAACTTGTCGTTTATTTGCCGAGATTTGCACTTGGCCAAAAATAGTAAGCAGAAGCGCGCAGCAGTTGGTAACAAAAGCCGTTTGTCTGCTACTGCTTCCCTTCAACTTTTGATGTCGCTTCGTTCATTTGCCGGCAACACACACAATTCGTTCGCTTGCTTTATATGCGACGGCGACGGCGGCGGCGACGGGCTCGTGCTTGTGCCGAGATTCTCTTCGTTTTGGGCTTTTGTGTCGGCAGCCGTTTGCCTTTGCGCCTTGCCTCGTGCCTCGTGCATTGTGTAAGGTTCGTGTTCGTTGCACATTCGACTGACGATGCTAAGCAGCAGATTTTCTCGGAATGCGTTAAGGATCAGTTTTGCGCGAAATACGGTTACGAAAGGTTGCTAACGACAAAGAACCGGAGTCTAAGCAAACAATTACTTTTGCCAATCAGTATTTGGGTCTCTGTCTATCTCTCTCTTTCTTTCTGACTGTGTGTGTTTCTTCATTGTGCGTGCGTGATTGTGACGCTTCGCGAATTTACAAAAAAAAATTAATAATAAAAAGATACAAAACATTCTATTGCATATTTCCAGGCGAAACTGAATTTAGTTTTTGTGAAATGTTTGAAGAATTCGCGCAAAATTGAAGATAGAAACTGACCTATCATGGCACTATGATGATGCCGGCATTGACTTTGTAACTGACCTACATCAAAGTTGAAATCCTAATGCAAGGACCTGCAGCAGTAACAGCAGTTCAAGAACTAATTGAACTCAAACAATGAATATTTTTAGACATCTTTGAATAAAAACAAGAAAAATTTACATAGAAGAATTTTGTGAGAATATTTTTGACCATAAAAAAAAGTTTAGTAATGATTAATAACTAATAGAGACTGTATGAAGAAGTTTTGCAAATATAGAAAAACTAAATATCAGAAGATCTAAATTACAAAATTCACTGTTATAATATTTAAGCTCTAGCTCTTAGATAACAGATATCAATATCAAAATACGTGAAACTTATTTTCCCCCAAGTATCATATCATTTGCATTTCCAATAAGAATTTTAAGCTGTTTCTCCAGATATAATTCAATAAAGCTCTGATGAAATCGCTCGCTTCAATATTAATGGTTGTGAACAATACTTAACTTGTAAAAAAATAAAAAAAAAAAATAAAAAAAACATTACAATATGCATATCTATATCTATGCATCTATTTATAGTCAGTTAGGCTTCACCTTGATTCATTTATACTAAACTTTAGTCGCTAGATCGTAGATCAATTGAACAATAAATGTCAAAGAATTGTAGAGTATATGTTAGTTTATAGACTAAAATATTTTCATATCAATGCATACATATAAATAATATACATTAAGTATATATAGTAATAATAATAATAATAATAATCTGAACAATAAAGAAAACAAAAAACATTTGTAATACTGTGAAACACAATTACGCGTGTCTATTATCTTTAAATCTTATATCAAATCGTTTTGGTGTTTTCCAAAAGTGTAAAGATCTTAATTACCTTCACGCTCACATATACTCAAAAAAAAATAGGGCATATTTTTCAAATGGTAAGCATACAAAAATATTATTAATAAATAAATTGTATATATATATATATATCTATATATTTCTCTTGTTACCTGTTTCAACATTTAACCTTTATACATATCAGTCTATTTTTTGTCTTTTAATTGAAACGTGCAACAGTTTCGCGCGACTCCCGTTGCGCTATTGACTTTTTGTTTTGCCGGCTCTACGGTTCGATTCGACACTTCAGTTTCAATTAAAATTTGTACAAAATGTTGCTAGTGCTAGTGTGTAGCAATCTGTGTGCCACGTCAGCAACATTTCAGTTTCAGACTTGTGACAGTTGCCAATCTCAGCAATTTCTAAACTGCACGGCTGCATCACAGGGCATCATCAATGCAACGTCGTCATCGTAAGTGAAACAATTTTCTAGGGTCATGTAAAAAGATTTTTGCATTGATCTGCCTAAAAATCGTTGTCAGACTTACTAAAAATCTCAACCATATGTCTATATACGTGTATGAGTGTGTGTGTGTGTATATGTTTGGCTGTTGGTGTTGTGTCTCACTTGTCTGTGTGAAGTGAATTGCACAAATTTGCAAAGCTGTTCAAGTGATTTCGAGTGAAACGAATGAATCGTAAAGTGTGTATGGATAGAAAATGCATTTTCCCTTTTTAGCTTATAATGCAGCATGTAACATGCAGCATATTTTGCTGCGTCATTAATTCAATTGATGAGGCTAAAAGATGTTTATTAAATTGTTGTAGTCATTTATTTCGAGGACTTTGACTTAAATCAAACACAAAGTAATCAAAGTTATGCAGGTAATTTTAAAGTGTTGCAAAATCCTTTTGATTAGACTGCTGAATTTGTATAATAATGTCAAAATGAGCGTAAACTTTAAGTGCCACTAAAACAGATTTCAAAATTTCTAAATTTAAACAGTTACATTGACACAAAATCTTCTTATCATCACTGCCGCCCTATAGCTGTAGGTAACGAAAATATCCCGCGGCTTGCGGCTGAGAAAATAATCAAAACATTTTATTAAAATCAACTGCAGCTGCAACATCAAGCTCGCAGCACAGTTCGAAAAAGGGAGAAAGAGAAAAAAAAATCAACCCAAACAAAAGCTGCAACGAAATGTTGACAAAAAGCGTAAAAATACGTACGTACAGCTCAATAGTGTACACTGCAGAGTGTAAAAAAAAGATAACAAGAAGAAGAACAACAAAATGAACGGCTATACAAATAAATATGCAGTCAAAGGCAATCAATGTCCAACGTCCAGCCGCAGTTGTCGATATTTGATTTGAAAACATTCCGAAAAATGCAACGAAAATGTAATTCTTTTTTTTTTTTGTTTTCTTCTTTTCACTGTTTCAGTTTTTGAATGGTCGCACAACATTGCTTCAAGCATCCTTACCAAAAAAAAAAAAAAACACAAAACAAAAAAAATGATCAAAAAATACAAAATAAAAACAATGACGACGACAGAGACCAAACAATTACAGTTTGTGCTGATATTTAGTATTCCCTATTTTTTTTTTTTTTTTTTTAGTACTATTGAAATGTGTCTCTTGTCTTTTATTTGACTGAAAACACAGAAAATTACAGTTCGTTCGTCACTTGATGTTTTAATTTGAATGCCGGGCAGTAGCAGCACTTTGTAATTTCGACAGGCATTGAATTTAAAGGCTATAACAACAAAATGTTTTGCTCGTAAAACTGTCGAATATTTTTCCACCCAAACATAACTTTAAATTTCTTGAGTTGAGTTTTACTACATTTAAGTGAAAATATTTATAAATATATTTTAGAACTTACATGAGACTTACATTAGATGAGGCTGTGTGATGATCGATTGAAAATTTTAACAGCAAAGTGTATTGTAGTTGAAGTCGTAGTCAAAATAAATCCATAAAAATCATTTGACGATCACTAGAAGCAAATGAGAAAGAGAATTAGTCTTGGTCAGCAAAGAGTATAAAATATGTGTAATTTCATTTTTGATTTTTATTTTATTTTATTCCCGTCCAGAAGATTTGCTGCAGATGCTTTGCAGATCGCTGAAGCTTCCGAAGTTTGCGATAAGCAGATTGCTGTAGATTCCGTACAGATCACTGAAAACAAATGAAAGTAAACTGAATTAGTTTTTGTTGAGCAAGAGTATAAAATATTCGTTGATAAAATGTATAATTGGAACCCAACAAAATCGCTGAAGTTGCTTTCAAGATAACTGAAAATAAAAAATAAAATAAAATAAAATTTAATCAACAGAGTAAACAATATTCGTAGTTTAAACTTACCTTAGATCACTGAAGATCCTTGCAAGATCACTGAAAAAAAAATGAAAGGAAAGTGAATTAGTTTTGTATTGCAATGAAGATTAAAATATATTCGCGACACCAAATATTTTATACACTTAAATATCGCAGAGCAATTTAGGATCGTTGCTTTATTTGAATATGTTTTGAAATGTATGAAAAAAGAAAATGTTTATTTCTACCTTGCAATTAGAGTTGAATGTTGCGACAGTTCAATTAGTAAGAGAACTACGAGTCAACGGCTGCCTGTCTACTACTCTTCCTCTAGCTATAAAAGAAAAACAACAACAGAAACGAAAAAAAAAGAGAAGAGCTGCAAACTACAACACAAGGGTTCCGCTTACACAAATCAAGGGTCCGCCTCGGTTCGCTGGAGCTGTGTTACCCCATCGGTGTAACAAATTGGACGTATGGAAGTACAAATGGAAATGGAAGGTAGCACTGGCACGGAAATCGTTTAAACGACTGCAGCGCCGTATAAAGTTTAATGAGCCGCAATTAATCGTACATGACAACACTATAAAAACGTTTACGAAAAATTATATTCCTTTTTTTTTTTGTTTTTTGCTTTTTGTTGCTGAGGACTGTTGGATTTTTTTTCTTTCTCTTTCATTTTCCCCTACGGCTCTTAACTTGTACGATGCTCGAAATGTTTGTAATTGCTCTGGAGACTTACGAGAGACGAGGTATGGCAGGCGTAGTGTCTGTGCTTGTAATTGTGCGAGAGACGGCTTGAAGGCTGAACAAAATGATGTTGAAATTGTCTAAATAAACTTTGAATGATAAATTTAGTATTAACGATTTTGATATACAATTTTACTTGCAGATTGTTCATTCAATATTATCACTATATATATATTAAATATTTATTTTTATTTTCATGTGATTACTAAACTTATTCAAATTGTCAGCGATGGACAAATGCAATTGCTTTTCCTAATTAACAATTTAAATAAATCGCGAATCGTTTGTAACGAAATGTTGCCAAGTGAATGCAATTTAATTGGAAATTTAATTGCTTTTGTGGTTGGAATGTGCATCGAGCGTTCTCCTATACGCTCTTTACCCTTTACCCTGAGCCCTATTACCTTTCACCTGGTCAGTGATTTTTTTTTTTATATATATATTTTTTTTTTTTTTGCTGCCATTCATTTATGTTTGTCGAGCTCTTAATTTAGACGTGTCGTCCATTGAAATTTGTCACTGGTCACAGCAGCAACAGCAACAGCAGCGGCAGCATCAGCATCGTTTGGCTTTGTTGTTTTAATTATTTGCGGTTATATTTATTTAAATATTTACCAATTCAATTAGGGTCGAAGCTATTTTTTTGTTTTTTTTTGTTTTTATTTTACATTTTGTTGCACATAGACATTTGTGTGTTGTATAATTTATTATTTAATTGACGTGCAATTGCTGAATATATTTTTTGATGACTTTAATTGCAGTAAATATTGCAGTTGAACTCAATTTTTTTCAATTGATCTGAAAGAAGACAACAACAGTTGCAACGATCTCTCATACTGACAGATTATTTCAATTAATTTAATGCCATATCTTTGACAAATAATATCTGCAGACATCACACTGCTAAAATCTAAAGGCGAGACGCAGGCTAAGCAATAAGTTAACAGAGAGTAGAAGAAAATAAAAAAACACCACAGACAGCAGTCAACGGTTTTCTTTTTCATTTTTTTTTTTTTGTTTTTTTTTGTTGCTTGCTTTCGTGAAGTTTCTTTTGGCTGGCTGCGTGCCAATTATAAAAGTGATTTTGCTGTAAGCTACACGTCCCAGGCAGACATACTCCCTAAGACTCAAACACACATCACACACACATGGCACATACACACTTCCGTCAACGGGAAGTCATAAGACGTATGAACTTGTCGTCAGTCCACAGCCAAAGCCAAAGCCAACGTCAACGTCAGCGTCAGCGTCAACGCCAACGCCAACGTCAACGGCAAAGTCGCAGTTGAAGTCAATGTGTGTGTTTGGTTTGGTCCAAGAAATGCGATAAATTGAATGACTGACGATGCCGTAAATACTTTTCAGACATGTCGCGGAGATGCGGCAGAGACTATGCGTCAGACTCTTCACTGTTGGCAAATCGCTTGGATCAATTTCCACAGGCATACGGCGACGACAAATTGCGCGTGGTTAGATTTTTCCTTTTATTCGAGACTAGTTGTTGTTGTTGTAATGCAGTTTGGGAGATTGTCGGGAGTGTATTTTGCTAGTGACAAGGTGAGAATACAAGCACACACATACAGAGAGAGAGAGAGAGAGAGAGGGAGAGAGAGTGCGTTGTAACTAGAGATGCGAGCATAAAAAAAAAGTTTTGCCAAATTCGTGACAGGATTATGTTATATGAAACTGAAACTCAACACAATGCATTCGATATTCGATTTCATTTCGATTGTACAGAATAATAATGATGAAAGTTAACTGTTATTCCTCTCCTTGAGAAATGCTTGAATATTAAAGACATGCAATAAAAAATGCGAATAATGTGAAATAACTCTTCAAAATGTTTCAATTATAACAAAATTTTATCCGTTTATAGAACGTCAAGTCAAGGCAAGGCAAGGCAAGGCACGATGCAATCCCCTAAAAAAAAAGAAACTAATTTGAAATGCATAAAAACTTAGCCAAGCGTTGATTGTGTTTGCCCAAAGTCTCGTTTCATAATTTCTGCACAAATTGTGGTTTTTACGCCAAACGGAAACGACAACAGCAACAACAACACCGCAGAACGAACAGTAACAACTACAAGAACAACAATAGCAACAACAACAAGAACAAAAAGGCAGCCGACATCAACATAGCCGCCAAACACTTTTGCAACTAATAAAAATGAGCGCGCGCGTTGCACATGTGTAAAAATTTACACAATGTCCAATGGGGAAAAGGCTGTCGGAATGTTTTGGAGGACAGGATGATGTTGAGCATGGAGTCTGCCCCAAAGCAAGGCACAATTCGTTGCGCCAATTCGTTAGCCCCAGACTGAAAGTGGAAAGGGCTAGGCAGAAGCGAAGGGCACACATTCGGTGGCCATTTTGTTGCCAACTCGACATATTTCAATCACGTAAATTTATTACGTAAACATTTGCTTTGCTTTTTGCACACAATTACGACGCTCTGAACACTGTACAGATGAGATGAGTTGAGATGAGGCAGGCAGGCAGCAGATGAGGTGGCAGCCACAGACGTTGAGGAGGTGCAACATCATAGTGCTCTCAATGCGCTACACTCTACGTTCTGCTCTACTGCTGCAGCGCTGCGGCACAAATTTCAATTTCAATCTTTTTACAGTCAGCCAACATTGACGTTCCTCTTCCCCCCCCCCCCTCTCTCACTCTTTCCATTCTTTTACTGTATGACCAGCCACTGTCGGACTGTCGGACACACACACACACAAGAGAGAGTGCAGAGGCACAGGCAGACTGCGGCGCTCATCGCTTTTGCTGAAGCATCGCGTCGCCTTTTACTCTTCCGTAATATTCATAATGGATTTACCAATATGGTGAACAATTTTTATTAATGCAGCTGGTCCACAGGATATACTGCGTCCAGCTTCCAGTCCAGGGTCAGCGCAATCGCCCTCCCGTCCCATCTAGCAGGGCAAATGGCAAGGGCTTAAAAAGCGAATGGTCAGTCATTTTTCTACTGATTTGCCTTCTCTTTGCCCGTCATACGTCTCCCAACTGTAGTCGCAGCCCAGCCATCATATCCAGCAGTCGTTTGTGTGCAACAACATACTAGATGAAGTGTAGATATGTGATTCTCTCTGTCTCTACATATCTTTCACTTCCTCTCCCTCTCCATCTCTTTTCTCTTGCTCTCATTTTCACTTTGTATGAGTATTGCTCCTTTTGACCCGCTGGGCCAAATGGGCTTTTGGCTTTTTGATCTTTAAATGTTTGTACAGCGCTTTGATGTTGACCTGAAAAACTGCTACTGCTTTTATTTTATTTTTTCCAACTTTTCTGTTTTCTGTTTTTTGCCCCTGCAAGTGTAAGTGTTGAGGGGTAAAACAAAAGGTCTAACATGTAGCAAATGTGATTTGCATTTGTGATAAACTCTATATGTCAACAGAACATATTTTCATATTTTTGGCCTCATATTATAAGCAAACAGTCAACAAAATTATTTTGTAAAAAATTTTAAATTTTTAAATTTTACCAAAAAATAAAACTATTAAAAAAATATATATATATAAACAGTCGTTGCACACGACTAAAAGCACATTGCAGAAAAGTTTCATGACTCTAACAGCTTTTACCTCTACTGTTTGGAGTTGGACTTAAAGTTGGGTGCCGAGAATTGTTCCATAGTCGCAGTCAAAGTCGGAGTTGGAGTCAAGTGCAAACGACGACGACGACGACGGCGACGACGGCAGCGGCAAGGCATATGAACATACAAAATATTCCCTACAAAGGAGTTGATTACACAAAGGAAAATTACGACGAATCATTTCCGCTGCTTGGCTGCTTACACGACCAGTGACTGCTCTCAGAGACTGAGAAGACTGTGAAGACTCACTATTTAAAAGGGCGGCATGTGATGGGCGGAACAGTTGGTAAACGGCACGGCTCGGCTCCCTCAAAACAAAAAAAAAAAAACAAAGCTTTCTCTTCACGCGAGACAGTGTTGGGTAGAAATCACAAGTGAGATACCAGCAAAATAGCAAAAATAGAAGAAAACGAGGCTAGCACAGATTCTTTATTTCTTTCTGTTTTCCTTTTTTTTGCCTTTGCTTTTGCCTTTCCCTGTACATCTTCCCATCCCCTGTACAATTTACGCAAACTACGCTGACTAACGAGCAACAAAAGACGCGGGCATTGCATACTTTTAGGCGTCAAATGTGCAAGCCGCTTAAACTTTAAAATTGCACCCAGTGCACAGTGATAAAATATATATAAAAAATAAATATAAATTAAATTTATTTAAATTATGTATATAAAATTTTATAAAATATATCAAATTTTATACAAATTTTTTAATTGATAAATTAAACGAAAATTGCTTTGAAATTTAGTTGAAATTTCAAAAATTGTTCAATATGCTATTAATTTTTTTTATTTAGTTGACACATGCGCCACACTCACTTAACGCTGCCTTACAAAAAATTTTGTGGGCCACATAAATTATATTTAATTGAAATTCTTTCGAGTCGCAGTCGCTCAGCGAATAAGAAAAAAAAAATTAGCGAGCATACGCCAAAAACAGACAGCAGCACACAACTTTTGTGGAGGCCATAAATTTGTTGGTGTCAGAGCATTACCATAAGCCAAAAGGCATTGCTCCGCCCCATACTGCTGCTATTAACGCCCCTAAAGAAGAAGAAGAAGAAGCAGAAGCAGAAGCAGTAGCAGAAGAAGTAGCAAAAAGCGACGTGGACTTGTAAACGTCAACGATCGTCTAATGTTTCCATGCGTCATAAATTTCATTGAAAAGCGCTTCCGTTGCACCATTTTATGCCATATAGGTTGAGTTTGGGTTTGGCTTGCTGCTGCTTCTCGGGTCGGTCGGGTGCGCGGATACACACACAGGTCGCGCTCGATGAGTATGTCTGCGCCTCTTTACCTGGCTACTGCTGCTGCCTTTGCTACTGTTCATGGCTCTTGGCTCATGACTCGTGACTCGTGGCATGTGGCTCTGTGTGTGTGTGTGTGTTACCGGGCCGCTGCTACTTTTAGCTGCTACAAAATGCATAAGGGAAATGAATTGCTTTACGACCACCGCAGCCCCAGACGATGGGGTCCGCGTTTAAGAAATGTGCAACTGTAAATCAACAAGCACATCTGAAATATACACACACACACAGACACAGTTACACTTGCCATGAATAGTTGTGGGCGGCCATTTTGTAGGCGTTTATAAGCTGTCGAAAGTAGTTAAGCGTTTTTCATAATTTATTTATGGACAATGTTGAATCACATTTAAGCATGTTTCATTTTAAGTGCCATAGTTTAAGGCCCGAAAGCCCATAAATAGGAATTAAGTAGTTTGTATTATTTCTAAGTGTCTTGTATGCATGTATGTGTGTGTGTGTTTGTTATGCAAATTAAGATTGCGAACATTTAAAGTTAAAGTTGAAGAAACAGCTGCTGCTGCTGAAGTTGTTGCTGCTGCTGCTCGCTTCATTGTCTTATATGTTGAGGAAATTGTAAGTTCAGCACCTAAAGCTAAAGACATGATTTTCACAACTTGAAGCAGTGAAAAACCTAATTGCCGCAATGGTAAATGGCAAATGGTAAATGGTAAATGGTAAACTTCATTTACAATTAGTGCCATGTACTCAATGCTAAAGCACTTACTCATCCATTGGTAAACATTTATCCGCAACTTTGGTTACTAACACGATTATAACATTTAGTGAAATAAAACTCCAAATGCCGCAAAACTTGCACTGTGCCACAAACTATGAGGAAAGTGCAGAATATAGCATAGCACAGAGCATAGCACACAGTACACAGCACACAGCACACAGCAGGGATAAAGCAAAACTCGAAGAAAACTTATACCTAACGACTTCCAATTGAAGTTGTTAATGAAATAATTTCTTATAACTGGCGAAAAGTTTGTCGAAAGTGCAGACCCAAGCACTAAAGAAAGTGAAACTCAATGTTTCAACTCATTTCTCTCTTTCTCTCTCTCTCTTTGTCTCTCTCTTTCCCTCTCACCATTTCTGTGGCTCTTAGTAGACTCTTAATAATTTCTGGCATAGATTTGTAGCTTGCAATTTTACCTTGTTAGTTAGCTTAGTGAAGGCATACAAAAAAAAAAGGCCAAAAAAGGCCAACAAAAAAGGCTACTTTTTGACTGAGCGACTTGGCCACAAATTTATAAAAAGAGTTGCTGTGCTGCCTAGGAGGAACTGGGGCTGGGGCTGGAGCTGGAGCTGAAGTAGGTGCTTCAAAGCTTTGTATATTGCTATTGCTTCATTATGTGCAACTCGTTTTGTTTGACTTGGCTACAAAAACTCTAAACAAATTTTGTTTCTGTGTGTCTCTGTCTGTATTTCTGTTTCCGTGTCTGCCATGCTCTGCGTCTGCTTCTTCCTCTTCTTCATACTGTTCTTACTATGTTTTTTTTTCCCCTTTTGTCCTGGTGCTTGTACTTAACTTGCGTTTTATTGCCTCTCAGTCTCGACCAATGTCTATTCTCACTCATCAAGGGTACACACACACACACATACACCTAAGATCCGTTCGTCTCCCTCCCACTGTCTACTTCTGATTCTTCTTCTTCTTCAATGTGCCATTGTGCGCTTTGTTTAATGTTATGTAAACTTTTGCCTTGGCTACTTTTTGCTATGCTTCCATTCTCTGCTTCCATTCTCCATTCTCCACTTGCTACTATTATTCGTCGTATTTGGCGTCCACTTTGTGCATTTCTTAGCCTGCCGATGGTGGTCCTGGTCGCACTTCAGTTTGTGTTTCTATCTATTCAGCCATTCATTCATTTTGCCTGTGTTTTTGTGGGCCGCCTCTTGTTGTTATGCTTTTGCTTTTGCTTGGCTTTGCTTTTGTGCTTTGTTATGTTTCGCAAGAGCGCACTTAAAGCTGCTTAAAGCCGCCACCCGGCAAATTGACTTGAAAACCAAATTGAGACTGTCGAAAAATAACTATGGATCTTGAGCCTTGGCTCTTGCTTCTCACTCACTCTTGCTCTTTCTCTCTCTCTCTCTCTCTTGCTCACTCTGTGCCTACTTACGAGTAAGTTACTTGTCACGATTTACGCGAGCTTTGCCGCAAAATTTCGCCACGCTGACAAATTTCGTGGTCTACTGACTTTGCCATCGCCTCATGATTGATGACTTTTCAATATACACTGAGATTCTTGCTTTTTTTTTTCTTTCTACTTTTCTTTTATAGCCATAGAAAAAGGGGCAGCAAGCATAACGTGTGTCTAAATGTAAATATTGTGACTCTATATGTTGGGGTGTGTTTGTGTGTGTGTGTGGAGTGTATGTTGCTCTACCAACTTCATCTTATCGTTCATAGTCGCCGCCCCCCATTGGAAATCAACTTAAAGCAATCGTTGCTCAATCGTGGATTACATGCGTTTTATTTATGATTTTCTACGCTATTGCTGGTATTTTCCTACTTTTCGCATTACAAAATGTTATTCCCCTCATTTTCAGTTTTTATTGTTATATTTTAGTTGTTATTGTGTTGTGGTTTATTTATTTATTATATTTTTGGCTGTAGTTTATTTTCACAGAGTGTCGTCTCCTCGTTCGATTTCTCTACCCCAAAAAATTTGGACTTGACAATTTTATATAGAAAAAAAATAAACAAAATTTTTATGTCGTTCAACTTTGTGCTTTCAAAAGTTTTGCTACGTTCAACTTTTTTTTTTTTAACCAACAAGCAGCCAGCAACATTTAATTGCTCAGAAAAATATTTTCAAAAAGAAAAAAAAAAGTTGAAAAATGAAAAATAAATAATAAAAAAAGAAAATGTTCAAATATTGTCTATTGTTGTTGTTGTTCTTTTTTTTGGTTGGTTGCTGGGGCTAAGTGTAACAACAGCAGCAGCAGCAGCAGCAGCCGAACAGAAGCTTGGACTTACTTTGAGGGTTTGCTGAATACACTTACACTTCAACAATTTGTTGTATTTTATATTTTCTGTTTTTCTATTTTTTTTTATTGTCAACTGAAGTTGAGTTTATGAAACTTTTTGCACTTTTAACAAAATCATTAACTGGAAACTTATAAACATTTTATGCAGTTTAATTTCATTTATGCAATTTACTTTAATTCAACCATTAAAGGCAGCAGCTATGTATGTGTCTGTGTCTGTCAAAAATTTGCCATGATTTAATTGCTGTCAATAGAGCCAACAAATTTGTGGCATGACCTCTAAACGCATGTGTGTCATAAAAATGTTAAAAAAAAGTAAGCTAAAAAAATATTCCAAAGGCTCTTAAAAAAAAAATGCGTTGCTTTAATTGCTGGTCGAGTCTGAGCTGTGCACTGCATGAACCTTGCACTGTGGGCGCGCTTTGTGCTTAGAATGATATTTCCATCCCTTTGCTTGTGCTTGTGCTACACTACTCCGACTGCCGATTGCGCTGGTCAGATGTCTGTTGTTTGCTGTTTGCTTGCTGCACTTAATGTAATTAATTTTAATTAAAATCCAGCATAATGGCACAGCCCGAACCGAACCGACTGAAACATAGTAGCAGCATATAGAAATAAAAAAATTTACTACAGTAATGAGCAAGTCTCCCGAATTGAAACTCTTTCTCACTCTCTTTTTTTTTTCTCTGCTTGCACTTCTTTAGGGCTTGCAAATGCAAGGCAGAAAAAAAATATTTAGTACGTTCTTTATACTTTTTTTTTTACAGCAACAGCAACAGCGCTGCTGTCGCTCTGTTCGCGGATTAAGCTCAAATAGAAACACAGACGAACCACAAGCACACACACTCACAGAGAGAGAAAGAGAGAAACGTGCACAAAGTGTGCATGTGTATTTATGTGTGCGTGTGCGTATGCGTGTGAATGTGAATGTGTTGAATGAGTTTGAGTAGTTTGAGTTGAGTGAATGAGTGTGTGAGTGTGTTTGCTTGTTTGTTTAGCTACTGGCCCGTAAATTTACGTAACAACTAGGATGAAGCGTTTGGTAAACATTTTAAAGTTGCCATTTTAAATTATATTGCCGATGCAGCAAGCAGCAGCAGCAGCAGCCAGCAACCGGAAACGTTGCTCAGATTCCGATTCAAAGTGGTTACACAAGTGAGAATGGAACTCACCCAGGCAGCAATAGAGAAAGAGAGATACAAAGAGGGAAAGAGAGATAGAGTGTGTGTGTGAGCATTCACAAGTGCACTTTGTTAAGCACGTACGCGTGTGTGTGTGTGGTGAATCTGTTAAACTTCATAACAAATACAAAACTGCATATAAATAACAGAAAACTAACTGTAAACAATTGCAAATGCAATAGTAACAATTTGCGTATTATTGTTTATTTATATTTATAATTTATGAATATTTATTTCCTTGTATTTATTTTTATTTTTATTTATATTTATTTTTTTTATTCATATGTTTTTTTTTATTCATATATTTTTTTTTTAATGTAATGTATTTTATTTTTATTTCTTTTTATTTATTTTATTTCTTTTTATTTATATTTATTTTTTTATTTATATTTATTTTTATTTTATTTTATTCATATTTATTTTTATTATTTTATTTATATTTTTTAAGTTTATTTAAGGTAAATTTAAGCAATTCATTATTATTATTTTATTTATATTTATTTATATTTCTTTAAGTTTACTTAAGTTAAATTTAAGCAATTGATTTTCTAATAAACAAATATTACAGTAAATATTATATAATTATAAATTTAATAATATAAATATTAATTTAATTATATTTCATTGATATTTTATTTATTATAAAATTGTTTTAATTTATTTCAAATTTTCATTTTATTTTATTTGGCCTTTAAGTCTGCTTAGAAGAATATCAAACTCCAATTACTTTTTATACCCTCTGCTCTGATTGACGTATGATGGTCAAATGACACATTGATACAGCAAGACAAGGCATTTATAAGGCAAAATCAGTCAACAATTACGATCAACACAGCCGAGAGAATGTATAGATCTCAGAGAGTAAAAGAGCAAGATTCAAAAAATCTCATGAGTCTTTACACATACACAATAATCTGTGAAGTGAGTCTCCACAGCACAGCCGCCGTTGCATGATATTAGTTATTGCCTACATAAGAGATTGAACGATCAACATGCAGAGTACTGAATGTTATGCTCTCATACAACGATCTTTAACATATTATAAAGTACTGATCCTCCAGTTATGTTTCTTCATTCAATCATAAGCGTGGCCCCGCGACTGCATAATGTAAGCCAGAGACATCGAACGGCCAAAATAAAGAGCGCAGTGTCAGTTAAAGGTGATGCATTGTGACATGTTTAATTATGCACAGCGCACCCATAGCGTACAATGTTCTAATGACTTTAAAAGAATTTTTATATATATTTTACATAAATATCTTACAACGAGCATTACGGCATTGCGGATTGATGATAAAGAGTGCAGCCATATATAGCGCAGACAGATAATGAATAGAGACAACATCAGATACACATATTTTAATACATTTACACACATAAAGATAAAGATAAAGAGAGAGAGTGAGAGATATTCATATGCCTCGACAAACATTATGCGCCCACAGAAATATTGACAATGAGTGTGTTGCACATGTGGAGAAAAGAGAGCCTCAGATTTCTTTGACAACATTTGCTAAGCATTTTTTTTTCTTCTTCTTACTTGTGGCTGCTACGTTGCACTTTTTATGCCGTCACCATCTGGTGCTATAAACAAATAAAATTGTGCCTGCTTCTAGAATTTTTCTATGTGCTATCTTGTCTGTCTGTCTGTCTATCTGCTCTGACTGCCATGTTGCGTTTTCACCTCCTACAACGATTCACGCGCTGTTGCACAAAGCAAAGTCGGGCGGCAATTGTCTGCATTGCCAGTCCCTGCCACACAATTGCAAAAGGCTTCGTCTGAGTGAAAGCAGCAACGAAAGGTGAATGCAGAATGAAATGAATAGAAAAAATGCAAAACGTGAGTCTGTAAAAAATTTAAATATTGTTGAACTTCTTTTTTTATATCAAGTCAAGCTTAAAGTCTGTTTAAAAGCAATGAAAACTTTAATGAAGCAACTCGCTAATCTGCTACCTTAACTATGTTGTTAGTCATGGCTATAAAGCAGCTAAATGGCTAAGTAAACAAAAGCAAAGTAACTCCCGCAAAAATAAACAAAAGCAAAGCCGTAGCCAAAGCCAAAACCAAACGATGATTATGCCAATAAGGATAATGCTGTCAATGAGATTTGGCTAAACGTCAACAGAAACACCAAATTTCAAAATGCTGAGCACAATTTTTGTGACATACAGACACACGGAGGAGCATGCAAACCACTCGCACATCAAGCGAAACTCCAAACATAGACGCTATGGCAGCCTAATCACATGCAAAACGCATACAGTACGAAGACCAAGGACCAAGCACTAGGACAAGGGCGACTGCCACTGGCACTGTGACTGCGAGTGCCAGAATTCAGAATTCAGACTTCAGTAACCAGAAGAGAGAACACAAACACCAAACGTCAGCTGAAACTGACAGTGGAGCAGCAGCAGTGGCAGCCGGTTGCAGTTTTTGCGTTGACGCTGACAAAAGTCAAGAGCCTGAAGGACAAGGGCACAGCTAGCTGCTAGCACTACACACTAGTCAGCGATGGTGGAGTCAGAGGGAAAGGCGGGTGACGTCAGAGGCGATGGCGGCAACATAACATTAATTAAGTTTGTAACGACAAATGCCAACACGACAGAGACATATAGACACACACACACACACACACTCGCACACACACACACACACATACACAATTACATATCGTCACACATAAATCAGGCAGGCAAAACGCATACAAATGCAGAGCGACAGCTCAAAGGATGTTTTGGAGCGTGACAAGTGCTGAATGGGGGAAGCATCCTCAAGCCAAGAGACGCAGGCGTGGGCGAAAGAGGCGTGGTAGTTTGATGAGCCAGGCAACAGAGACTACAACGACAACGCCAAGCAGAAAATGAGAAAGAGCGAGAAGAGAACGGTAGCGCTGCTTGAATGTCATGACGATGTTAATTTTATAAACTCTTCAGCTTTTGGACTAACCAAAAGGTTGCAGGGGAATATTGAGCTGAAAATGAGGCTAAAAACTATTTAGTTTGTTCATGTCTGAATTTAGTTTAAGTGTAGCCTCTTTATTTACATTTGTGTGTGTGTGTGTGTGTGTGTGTGTGTGTGTCCCATGTCACGTTAAGAACATTTGAAGAATATTAGCTGTTTTATGTTTTGATGGAAGATAAATTTCTATAAGATTAACATTTTATTTTAAATAACAATTTATTAAAAATTATTAAATTTATTATTTATTTATTATAATTATTATTTATTATTTATTAAAAAAAATTTATTATGTCAGTTAACAACTATTTGTAAATATTTATTTTTATTTATATAATTATTATTTATTTAATATATTATAGTATTTAATAATTATATTTATATTTAATATAATTTAATATTTATATAATTATTATTTATTATTAATATTATTATTATATATTTTATTTTTTTTTTATAATTATTTTTCTTTATTTCGTATTTATTTTTATTATTTATTTATTTATTTTTCATTTTTATAATTTATTTAGTTTTATTTAAATTTATTTCCATTTTTTATAATTTATTTAAAATTTTTTAATTATTAATATTGTTTAAATTTATTCTAATTTTATATAATTTTTATTTTTTATTTATATTATTGTCAACTTTATTTATTTTTATTTAATTAATTTTTATATATTTCATATTTATTATTATTTATTTTTATTAGTATTATTTAATTTTTATTTTTGTAATTTGAATATATTTATGTAAATAATTTTTAATTTGTGCAAATAAAATTCCACTATGAAATGTTTAGAAGACTAAAATAAAAATATTTCTTAATGAGATGAAAGTCTATTTATAATGAACTTAATGCAGTTGCCTAGCAACAACAAGAATAACAGTAACAGTAACAACAACAACAACAATATTAATTTATGCAATCTTTATAGAATTATAACAACTTCAGTGCGTCCAAGGGGAATACAAGTTGCCACTTATACAGAACATTCTAGTAATTTGTTAATGCCAACTACTTGAGCTAGTTTGAGTTATTTACAGCGCACTTGAATGTGGCTTGATTGTTAAGCCGCCTGCTGCTGCTGCTAGGTGCTGCTGACGTTGCTTGTGTTGCTGCTGATGTTGCTACTGTGTTGCCAGATTGCGTATCTCTTGCTACTACTACTGCTGCTGCTGCTTGTGTTTGTTATTTGTCTTAATTTGATGAAAATGTTGCAACCTGCAATTTACAAAGCTAACACTAGCGAAAACTTGAGTTTATTTACATTTGGTGCCCTTGTCCTTAGCTTCCAGCTAACATTACAGTCAAAGCTACATAGAAGCGAGCTATCAAATCTCTCTCAGCAGCAGATTCCTCAACTTCCACTTTCAAGTTAAATGCGGGCGGCGGCTGCTCTGTTTTAAGTACACATCAAAAATTCTTATCTGATGCTGCGCTAGCTGTAAGTTAAACAAACGAATGCAAAAGGTTTTCCCATTCGCTAGACAAGCGCAGCCAGCAAAGTATCATAACAACGTAACAACAACAAAAACAACAAGAAATTACGTAGAGTATTACTAGTTTAGTATCTCTTAGAGTAACAAATTTTCTTGGCAAGCTTCTTAGTATGATTAACTTTACCTTACTTTAAAATATCTTTAATTTTCATATTAAAAATATTAACAATTTTTTATTTTTATTTTTCTTTCTGTTTTTGCAGATCTACAGCTTATAGCTTCGCTTTACTGACTTGTATTGCATTTTTCCTCTATGCGTAACTAATTTGCAATGATGAGTTATCAAAAGAGTAAGTAGTCACACACTGCATTACATTCTATCCAGATATTAACTACATATGGTAAATCATCATACACCTTTACTGACCATGACACATACACAATTCGATATTCCTTTAGCCACTTCAGCAGTTTAGCTACAAATCAAAGAAATCAACTGTCAAATCAGAAGTGAAAGCAACGAGAACTACTAAGCAACACATACATATTATATTAGCCGTAGCTGTAGTCATAGACATAGTCGTAGTCGTAGCCATAGCCCATAGCCAATCATCAATTTATAAACGTCGACAACATTTACGAGTCGAGACTATGAATGTGAGTATGTGTATCTGTATCTTTTAGCTAGCAATACAATTTACAGTAAATCAAGTAGAAATAAAATTTACGCGGGTCATTCTCCAACAATTTGCTAGCGCATTAACCAACGGCAGCAGGAGTAGCAGCAGCAGTACGACTACAAAAGACAAAATGCACTGGAGCATATAAAACGAAAAGAAACTTTTGCCCAAAAGACGATACAAAACTTGTCTACTCTCTCTTTCTCGCTCTCTCACTCGCTCTCTCTCTCTGATGTGCCCAAACTACTGTACACATGCCAACATACATACACATTCATCCTGTAATCCTGTAATGGGAAAAATGAACAAAAGAAAAAACCGCTGCATACTTTTGGGACTATGAGATATTCATGCGCCCCGTTGCCTAATGAGCTCGCATGAATCGACGATTTGCTGTTACGCTTCATTGGACTGCGTAGGCGTAGGCAGTGGCATAGGCATAGACATAGGCAGAACTATTTTCGAATATAATTGCCGCCATTTTTGGGGAGTGGCTTATGCCATGGTTGGCAGCATTGGCAGCCGCGGCATACTGTTCAATTAACTTGTGCGACAATCCAATCAAAAGTGTATTAAAGGCCCGTTTACAGTCAGGCACAACGAGCTTGGCTATTTCGCTATTGTCGATAACAGCCATAACATAAATGTTTTTATAGCCGACACACACCCACACGAAGAGAAGCGGGCAGTGGTGGTGTAGGAGTTGTAGGTGTATGGCTACAGCGGCGACAGCAACGACGCCTATCGCACAAAGTGCCACATGAACGCAACGACAATCGTCAATTGACCAAATGCGCTTTAATGGCTACGACGTCGCTGCATCTGCTGCATTCAAGAGCACTTTTCTTTTTTTTGTTTTAATTGTTGTTGTTGCTGTTGTTTTTATCACAAAATATCAGTTGGCAATTAAAGGCATAAATTTAAATTAACATGCATACGACATGTTGAACAGAGTTACATTGGCTTAATGTTGCGCCAATATGAAGAAGAATGTAAATGTAAGAGAAAGAGAGAGAGAGTGAGTGGGAGAGACAGAAAGAATTTCCTCTTAGCTTTACGTAAATTGAAGCACTGTAATAATATTGAAACTTGAAATTGTTTATTTTTTTTCTTTTGGTTATCCATATATTGATCACAGCACTAAGCACTTATCGAAAACTTCAACAATTCTATTAAAATGATGCTCGGCATACTTTGACTTGGCAATAATAACAATAAGTTGAAACAAGTTTCCGCATTCCACATTCCGTATCTTTTATAAATAAATGCTAAATAAATTAAGGCACATAGAAAAACAATCATTAGACACTAAAGATTGTCAGTGGCCAATTTCGATTAAAGATCCGCATGCTTTCCCTTCTCCTAGTCCTGCCTGCTTCAAGCAATAGCAAAACTAACTTTTACTTACTCTCATTCATAAAGCAAATGAGCATTGACTCGATTTGTGGAATAGACAAAAGTGTAGCGTTGGGTCAAAGGGATGAACGAAGAAGCAGAAAACGAATAAGAAGAAGAAGCAATGTCTAGGCTTGAATACGCACGCACGTATGAGATTTCTTATTTACGATAAAGAGACACACAAAAAATAGCAAACTGGCAAAAACAAGGGAAGAAATTACAGACAAATGCTTGAACCCCCATCCCCATACCCATCTCCTCCGATCCACACATCACATACGCACCAAGCAACCTGCCACCCAACCCACTAGGAATACTTTTGGAGCTAGTCAGGCAGAAAAAAAAGGCAACAACGGGATACAACAAAACAAGCGACAGTAAAAAGGCCAAATATTGAATTGTGCGTAATTTACGATAAAAAGGGGAAAATTGGAAAAGTTTCTTGGGGCTCCCCTCCCACCTGCTCTATGTCTCCAAGAACAAATCGTGTGTGTGAGTGTGTGTGTGTAGCACCACGAGAGGAGCATCTTTTGTCGTGCCGTTTATTTATGTAGTTCGTGTCGAAAGGGCAACACACGAATTTTTGCAAAGCAAAGGAAAAGGAAAGGAGGAGGAAGAGGAGGAGGAGAAGGAGAAGGGGAGACATAAGAACCGACGTAAATAAAAATTGTGATTGCCTTGAATTTAGGGACTTTCTCTTTATGCCTGCGTATATGTGTGTGTGTGTGCGAGTGTATCTGCAGCAGAGCCAATTGAGGCATTTTTATTAAATATTAGAAGTAGCCAAATAAATAAGATGTGTGCGTAAATTGTTGCCTAGGATTCGAACTCCTGATTTTACCCCAAAACCCACCCGATAAACGATAAAGCGAAAATCGCTTAAAGTGGCATAAATTAGAATGTGTTTGTGTGTGTGCCTAGGGGCGAAAGAAGAAGGCAAAATTATGACCTGTAGGAGAAGTTGCTTATAGCTAAAAATGAAGCATTTAAATTGGATTGCATAAAGGAGCAGATAAATTTACAATCATAGCAGCAGATATCAATATAATTTTAAGATTTATCAAGAATCTCTGAAGAAAAGATTCAATCTATACTTTTAGAGAAGTATTATAATGATAAAAATCTACAAGCTGCACAAATTTTTTCTTCTGCATTAAATTGTTGTCAAAATGTTTTCTACTCACAGTTGAAGTTTATAAAAAAAAAGGAGAAAAAAAAACACAGAGAGACTTGTATTAAAATGCTTGTTGCTGCTGCATACAAAATCAGTGTATGACAACGACCTCAACACGTTCAAGTGAAGGTAGCGGCGAGCGTTGGTTGTGCCACGTCTGGCATAAAAGCACAAACAAAACGCCATAGGCCTCAACTATAGTTGCATATGTATGTCTCTCTCTCACTCTCACTCTTTCTCTCTCTCTCTTTCTTCATATGTGTGTGTGTGCGTTCAATTGTATGCAACGGCTTTTGTGTCAAATTTTTATGGCATGCATAGCACGCAAAACGTGAGCAAAAAACGTAGAGCCGAAACTACAGACACGCTGCTACTGCAGCAACGACAACGACAACAGCAACAACAACAGCAACAACAACATTCTCTGTGGCTTGCGTAGTAAATTGAAAGACCGAAGACAAAATGGTAGACAACGAACTGAAGAGACCGGCATAGCAGCATAGCAGGTAGACAGAGAGAGGAGACTACAGTGTTGAGCAGAAGAGAGAAAGAGAGAGAGAATAGCAGAGACGACAAGCCAATGCAGGGGGACAGGCAGGCAAGCAGTAGACGATGAGCAAACTGATTCAATTAAATCAGTCCAATTGAAGCAACTGACGAAATGTGTGTTTGCGTGTGCATGGAATATTTAAGCTAACTGTGCAGTAGAGAAGCTTTGTCTGTCCAGCAAAAGGACATTTACTCCTTTTACTGCACAGCCAGCAGAGTGTTAAATTTAAGCTTAAAGTTTTGCGCATTTGTTCAATTTGAACATACATATGTGTGTATGTGTATGTGTGTGTGTGAATAGTAATTGAACACAACAGCAACAGCAGCAACAACAACAACAAGAACAAGTTCATTATCGGTTCTCGATTGAGCCAAATGTTGCTGCTGCTATCCGAAAAAGTTGTCGCCTGTCGCATTTTATACAAATAACTGCACATTTTGTTTGCGCAACACTTGTGCAACATTTTTTAATGTCTCGACACTTTTTGCCACATGTTGAAATCAGCGAACCGGCCAAATAAAAGCAACAACAACAACAACAACAATAAATGAAGCATCGGGACACATTGCAATACTGACTTTTGTACAACGCGTCGTTGTATCGTATTAATATCTCAATTTATAGCAATTTATAAAAATATGAAAAACGCCAACGGGAGTTCAAAACAGGATGATGCTGTAGGTATATGTACAGTGGACAAACATGTGAGCATGGAGCATGTAGCATGTAGCATGGGCAAGTGCACCATGCAGGACGACACCGACAACCAACTGAGCGATGTAAATAAAATTTTAAATATATATTTTCGTTTTTATTTTATTTTATTTTTATTTTTATTTTTATTTTTATTTTTTTTTTGCTGTTCCCTATTTGCATCGCCAGTTCTCGGTCTAACGAAGCCAATGGAACTGTTGGCTGCTGCCAGTCGAAGTTCAACCAATATCATTTAAATATGAATTTTATACAGCGCTGCTGCATGTTAAAACTTTAACAACGCGTATTACAAAAATTATCTGCTACAAATTCAATAACAAAATTCGAAATTCATAAAGCAAAGCAGCAAAAGCATGAAAAGTTTTTAAACAGTTTCCCCCCCCCCCCCTTTCTTTTTGTATAACAGCATCCGAATTTTTAAATGTACAAGACATTGCTTACAATTGCTATTTATACCCGTACTCAATAATATTTGAAGAGTATATTAGTTTTATGTAAATGTAATGCAAGATAATGCAATTGACAAGAGTCAAATGTGCTGCAGAGTAACATGCAGTCGAGTGTCGTGCATATATTTGTGAGTATAATTTCTCTTACTGCTTTTTATTTGTTGATCATTCAATTCCACTGTACGTTGACGCCGCTACCGTCCGTCGCCTTCTGGTAGAACAAGGCAAAGTTTTGCAGCACATCGACAAGCGAGCGAACAGTTTTCTGTGTGAAAATCACTCAAAATTGTGTTTAACTAAGCGTAAAAATTATAAGCAAATTAATTTGCAAAATCACAGCAACCGAAAAACAACAACAACAACAACAACAACAATAGTTTGTTGGTCGGTTGCAGCAAAACTTTTATGAAACAATCAGGCGAGCAGCCGACACTAGGCTGATGCCCATTTCTCATTCTTCAGGGTTTTTTTTTTGCCTCGGCTCCGACGAGCAGCTCCAAGCAGAACGACAGACACCGCCGCGTGTCTGTGCCGCCTGCTGCCTGCAAAGCCAACCAACGAACCAAGCAACCAACCAAACGAATCGTTACAGCCAAAGGAAGCAAAAGCAGCTTTTGGCTAAAGGGAAACGAAAGGAGGAGAAGAAGGAGAAATAACCGACAATTTATCTGCATAAAAGCGCAGTGTGCAACTTTGACGTAGACTTCGTAGGATTGATGGGGGGGAGGTAACTTTTCTGTCCTGCCATCAAGTTAAAATTTTAAAGCAGCCCTGGTAATTTATTAGGTTAGCCAGAGAGATAAAAAAAAATTGTATATAAATTGCCAAAATAATATCTCAACAAGTTCAGCAGGCACACTTGACTTTAAAATACCCGGTAAATATTATAAAGCCTATGTATGGGAAGTTCACAGAATAATTTTCTTTAATTAAAGAAACCTTGAATAGTTGTCGACTTTTTTAGACTTATCGATTTGGCTATAAATCAAATTTGAATATTTCTTCAAGTTCAACCGAAAACAATTACAATTAAAAGTCAGCAACAACGACAACAGCAACAAAATTTAATAATGAAAATAAAAGCAATTAAGGATTTTCTAGATGCCCCGCCCATAATACAAATCATTGCCATCATTAATTTGCGTGCCCAACAAAAGGCGTGGAAAAGTCGCAGCCTGTTGGAAAAAAAGGGTCAGTTTTTTTTTCTTCTTTTTTTTGTGGCTGACTGAGGGGAGAGAGACTAAGGAATAAAGGAAAGTAAATGAACTTTCTTTCATAACAATAATTTTTGTGGACTATTGGTTAAATGGTGAAATGCACTTTAAAATAAAGTAAAGTTCAAGTAACAATTTTGGAAATAAAATCATAATTGTTGTTTTTCCATTTCTATAAAATAAACAAAAAAGTCGCGGAGATACTTATTCGCCGGCGAAAAAGCATGAAAATATATTCGAGCCACAGCTATAGCCACATGTGGCAAGAAACCAACCCGAAAGTTTGTCAATGATTTGCTGGGCCAACGCCTGCGGCTAAAGAGAGAGAGAGAGAGAGAGAGAGAGGAAGCTAGCAAAAATTGTTCTTATTTTGAATTTATGCCTTGACGTGGCTTTTGCTTTGGCTTGGCTTGGATTTCCATTTCAGGGCTTATTAGAAACGAGTTGGGCGTTAAAGGAAAACGTTTGCATTTATAAATTGTCTAAAATATATTCGACAAGCCAAAGGGGCGTACAACTTGATGAGTTGTCTGCTAGTCTGTCCCTCTGCCTCTGCCAACATTCATTTGGTTGGGTGACGGCATTGTCTGCGTTTAATTATGGATACAAATAAATGTCTACTCATTTGTGGGGTATGTGGTCGAGAGAGAGAGAGAGACAGATAGAGAGAGGAGAGAGTTTGCTGCTTCGGTTATTGCAGAGTTTTAATGAGGTATTGACATTGTTAGAGGGTGACAGTGAGAGTTACAGTGGCTGTGGATGTGTAGGTGACTGTGGCAGAGAGCAAAATCGTAAATTATAGAAAAAGACATTGTGAAGGTGTCGCCGCAATGCCAAATATATATTTTTCAACAGATTTTCAATGAGTTTTTGAAAGTGATTAAGTTTCTTTACTAACTACCAATGCATTCTCTCTCCCTTTATCATTCTTACTCCCATTCTTGCTCTGTATTTGGTGCGTTTCACCCTTGACTTTGACGCATCAGTGGCTGCCATTAACGCCTCAATAATTAAACTCAATTAATGACCAAGTGGCCAGTCAACTGGCACATCAAAGTTGTTGCATTGCAACGGCGAATCAAAGCGACAGTCAAAATCTCTTTCCAATATCAGTTAAGCCATAGATAGACTACTCTGCTCTCTCTGTATGCTGTCAGTTGCTAACTACTTCATTTGTCTTTGTTAAGTCCTGTGACAAACTCCTTTTGGAAATCCCCAACAAACGATATCCCTCTCTTTGGCGCTATGCTTGCCACCGATACGTTGGAAATTAAACCACATGCTGTGTGGTGCTTATCTTGACAGCAAACATTTACAAAAAAAAAAAAAAAAGAAAGAAAAGTAAAAGTAAGTAAAGCAGCAGTCGGAGCGGGGGAAAATGGGAAATACGTCTTTATCGCACCCAAACATAACACAAACGCAACACAACAATTTCCAATTTTTTTCCTTTTCGCCTTGTTCGTTTTACCTTCTTCCTCTCAGTTTCAGGAGAACCCCATACTGGCGCCCAAGCCCAGGGCGCATCCTTATTTTTAAATACTCCAGAGGTAGATTAATCATGGCCCTGCACACCATGATTTTCGCCCCCCTTTTTCTCCACTATTGCTACAACGTACCTGCTCAGTACTGCTCAGATCTGCTTCACACTGCTCGGCTTTGCAATTGAGGAGCAACTTCTTCCAAATCCAATTATAATTGCGCTTATCAAAAATAAGTTTTCGATACTTGTGGCGTGCCCGTACTCCTCAGCAGAGTTTTTCGGCACTTGCTTCGTTGAAGTCGCTGTCGTTGTTGCTGTTGTTGTCTGTTGTCTCTCTACATTGACACCGTCGACGCCAATTTCGCCAATATGGCAATTTAATCCATACAATCAGTTTAGGGCATCGCCATTTATCTTTGGGGAGAGCAGCCTTTCAGGGAGTCTTACTACTATGTGTTGGATGTGTATTTATCTTCTGTGGTTTAATGCTTTGTTCGAAGATTTCCTTTCCTTTTCATTTCTCTCCTTTCCTTTCCTTTCCTTTCCATCGTTGTCAATTACCTCAAGTTTAATTGAAGGTGAAATTCTGCTAAAGAAAAAAGTTGATGTGGTCATGCAGGAATGAATGAAAGACGATATGTTCATATAAGATTGGATTAGTTTTAGAATACGTAAAAGCTCTTGTGACTTCTGACTTCTAAATAAAGACAAACTTCAGCAAAAGTTGTAACAAAAATAAACCCGAGAGACGCTCATTTCAAATCCTATTGCAACACAGACACAACTAATTTTCTCCTTCCCTTAACGCAACTTACAATCGTGTTGAATTTATATGCAAAATAAGTAATCGAGATCAACTAAGATAACTATGACTTTCGCTGGCATTAAGATAAATTTCATCATCTCCGACGTTGAGAGGCTAGTGGCTGGCGGTTGGTTGGCATTGTGTGAACCAGTTCATTGAGAAGCCCTAGTTTAATTACACTTAAAATATACATCCGGACAATGCATTCACCCAACGCCAAACCATCAACAAAAAAAAAGGAAAAAAACAAAAACCAACAGCAACGAACATCCAACATCTAACACTCATCAGCAGTTCAGATTGTAAAATAAATGGGGCGACTTCAGGGCGCTCGCACTTTTCATTTTATTTTAGGCAAATAATAAATTCTCTCTTAAAATTCATTTCATTAAACATTTTCCATGAGCTACGACATGGACACGGCATAGTACAGCATAGCATACACAAAGGCAGCAACATAGCAGGGACAGCCCCGGAAATCTTTTGTTTACGCGCCCCACTTCGCAGTCAACCGCCTGCGTCTCACTCACCCGGCGTCCCGGACTTGGCCAAATTAAGCAAGCTGACAATTTTCTCTCTAAACTGTATAACAACTTAATGAGCCTGCATAACTTTGCGACAACACTCAGAGCCAATGCCTTCTTCCCTTCAATTTTTTGGGAGGTCTGAGGAAGTTGGGCGAGTGCCAACCAGATAAAAAAAAAAAAAAATGCTCGTAAACTTGGCCTGAAGGCATTGCTGCTCGACGAGGACGACAACGACAACGAAAACGGTAAAAGTCATTATTCAGTGTACTAGAAACTGACTGCATGCCCCCCCACAACTCAGACTTAGACTCAGCCTCAGCGTCAGTTCGGTTCGGTTCGGTTCAGCTCCAGTTCCAACACTGCGTGCAAAAAATAATCAACTTTTCCAGGACTGTCACACGTTGTTCCAGCCACCAGAGCCTGGTGGCAAGTTTCGCGCAAAGTTTTATGCACGGCATGGAGACAACTTCCGTTTTTGGAACGGAGCACAACACTTGCCTCAGGCCCATGTCGATGTCGATGTCATATGGCGTTACGTTTGCTGTACAGCGTATAGCGTATGGCGTCTGGCGTATGGCTATGTCCTGGCTATGTTCTGGCCATGCTCCCTTACAAATGACGCATTAATGAAGTGATTTCGCCTTCGTCGTGGGGTTTGAAATTTTGTGGATTTTCTTTTTCGTGGCCACCTTCCACACGCTGCTGCTTTACGCTCTTTCCACACAAATACAGAGCTCATTAACTTCCGTTTGAGGACGCCCAACTTACACCCAAAATCGTACTGTTTCTCCTTCTTCTTTTCTACTTTGTGTCCCCAACTCTGTCTAAACCTGTGAGCTGTTTGTTGCTTTATGCAAATGTTTTTCTTGCTGTTATTGCTGCTCGCGTTGTGGCTGTTTCTGTTGTTGTTGTAGTTCTTGTTTTTGGTTTTCTAGAAAAACACGCAAAGTAAACAAACTTTTGGTGCTTCGCGGGCTCCTTATACACGGCATACAATGCGTACAAGGAAAATTTGCCAGCTTCCCGGCTTGTTTGTACATATTTTAATTACGCGTCTCTGATTGGAGTAAAATGTTGTGCAAAGCAACCCGGAAAGGCGCATGGAGAGCGCGTTGACATTTGTGCCCAGCTGTCGTCAGCAGCCCGCAATTTTCGGTTGTTCCAAGTGGTTGCCCAGAGTTGACATTGGGATCGTGTTGTGGCAGCGTCATAAAAGGGTGTTGTTTATACACACACACACACATGTATAAAATGTATACAAAACAATCATATACAATTTTTATACATTTGTTTGCTTTGTGTATATATAATATTTGAAAATTTCATATTTAAATCTGCATTTTTATTATTCCCATAGAAATGTTTTAAACATCTTGTTGATCAAATTTTTGAAGCATAGCATAATTAAGATAAGGGTAGAAATTACCATGTAATAGGATAAAATTATTTTTCTGCTTTACAGGGTAGCCAACAGCCGATGACAGTGTCCTTGGCATTTTTCTTTTAATTATTTATTTTTTTTCTGTAATTTTTTCTACTTTCTTGCAGTGGTAATATATTGAAGCCCTAATATTGCTAAAATGCGATTGCATGTGCTGCTTAGAGCATTAGCATTTATGAGGCACAAGTATGTTTAGGGGAGGGGAATACAATTCATTGCTGAAGTCAACAAACAACTCAATAAATATTATACTATATAAATATGAATGTATAGTAGTCGTCGTCATCATCGCATTTCCTTTTGCTCGAATAAACCTTTATAAAAATCAACATGTTTCTCTGTGTTCATGGGGTATGGAAATGAAATGAAAAAGAAAAAAAGAAATGAAAGAACTGAGACAACACATGGCATAGTCAAAGTCAAAGACATTGCAAAATGTGTTACACAGTTTTGTATTGAATTTCATACTTTTACTTTTTTTCTTTGCGATTTCCTTTATTTTTTTTTTTTGGCAGCTGCAAAATGCGAATCAACATTGCTGGCAACATGTTGAACTGACAGACATAGCAAGAGGGAAATTTCCAAGCAATTGACACCCTTTTTTTCTTCAATCTGACACTTCAAGCTAAAGTCAAGTCTCAACCCCCAAACGTGCCAAGTCGAGCGCCTAGTTTATAAGGGTAATTTCAATAAATTTGCGGCACCCGCACAATATACATATATATACAAATATGTACATATAAATATATACATGTATCTGTTGTATCTGCTGAGTATTTTTGCATAACGCGAAAATCAGATTATATTTATATACACTTGCTGAAGTATATATATTCTGGGCAGACACTTGCAACCTGTTTGAAATATGCAACGTTAACGTTTTGTCTTAGAATTGCAAGTGTATAAAATATTCGTTTTGGCAATTCATAAATTTTTTTTTATATTCTTTTATTTTGCAAATGTGAATGATGGATATATTTATATTATTTTTTTTTCCTGGGTTAGGGTGGTTTTTTTTTTTATGGCCTGCCAGAAAGATTGGATGAATGGCTCTGCCCCAATAAGTCAAAAAAAAAAAGAGAAAAACGAAACCCCTTAGACTCATACTGCAACAATCAATAAATCGATGTGGAAAAAGTCATTAACATAAATTTCAGCAACAGACAATTAACAATCGACCTCCAATCATCATCAACAATTGGCATAATCCACTCAACGTCAATAGTCTCGCCGTCCCAGACACTTTTTGCCCCGTAAATTGCCTCATTTTAAATTGTAAATAAATTTTGATGGCATTAAATGTTATTAAGCGCATATACATACATATGAATGTATATAAATATAAACCTGGGACGTGCACTATAATGACATCATCTCTGTTAATTGTGCGCTTAATTAAATTTTCATGCAGGTGTAATAAATGATTTTCGCTTGGACATCTAATTAGATTTTCGTTTTTTATGACTGACTTATCATTCAAACTACGACGGACGGGACGACGCATTGTTATGGCGTTTGGAATGTGTCAAGTACCTAACGCGCGCGGGTTTTTTTTATTATGTTTACAACTGCTGCAATTCAATTTCAATGGAGCTGATTTTTTTTTTTGCAGAGCTTAGCAAATTATTAAAAAAATCTTGCTATGGCGCATGCCGAAGTTTATATACTCTTGCAACTGATACTATTATCCAACGATTATTATTTTAGACTATTAAAATTCATTTATTACTCAATTTTGTTGTCACAGTTGTTATTAGTCCCATGTATAAAGTTTTCCAGGCGTTGGAAGTTTCCTCTTCTGCTTTTGTTTATTCATTCTCATAGTTTTTTCTGCATACGTCGATCTTTCTTCATCACAATCTCTATCCTCGATATTGACCTCACATTGAGCTTCGGGTTTTACATTGGGTATGGAATTAGATTTTGAACTAGATTTGCCATTGGACTTGCTATTGGATTTGGCATCAACTTTTCCAGTATCACAATCATTATCTTTAGCTGACTTCTTAGCGGCTTCTGCTGCTTCGGCGGCCTTTGCAGCAGCTGCCTCAGCCTCAGCAGCAATAGCTGCTAGTTTTCGTTTATGTTCCTCTACCACATCAACAGCTCCCTTTACCTGACGACGCGCATCTCTCAAGTAATACGGATTCGCAAAGAGACTTACTGAAGAAGTTATGGGCAAACCACCTGCAGGTTGAGTGCGTGCAGAAACGGTGTCTGCATAACGAAGACACGAGACATGTTTACGGCCCAGAAGAAAGTCACGAATAAGTTGTAGAAATGGTGAAACATCACGATGTTTTGGTGACATTATGTTATATTAACTTGAAAATTTGTAAAATATGAAAAAGAAAAATTGTTAGATATATATATATAGAATATATATATGTATATAAGAAATTATTATATAACTTAAATAATTTGGATAGTTTTTACAATCGTTGCTAGTAAAATGAGATTCCCATTTTTATATTTTTTCACTTGCTTTGAGCACAAATCAAGCAATGGCTACTATGCTTTTGAGAACTACACCGAACTCCCCGAAATGAATATATTCAGTGATTTTATCAATTCTCTTCTTTTCAATTATGGCAATTCAATAAGAATCAATCGCCTGACGCATTCAACTGTCAATCAAATTCGCAAAACAAATGCTTGAAAGAATCGCAACGCAACTTGTCCATAAAATGGCATAATGAAATTTTCGCACAGACGATAAAGACAGTGCGAGAGTCCAATTGGAATTAATAAAAACACTTCAATTTCCGATGCCAATCAGAGAGTGCAAAATGAAGACCCCGCGACAGCAGCTATACTCACTAGCTCGACACAACTGACAGCCACACGCGCGAAGATTTACTGTATTTTGTATTCCACGAAGCTCTCACTCTTTGCACTCTCTCGCACCGCGCTCTGTTCCACGACATGTCTCTAAGCTGTCACTTTGACAGGCCCCACATAGCCGGAAGTTTGCAAGTCGAACGTGTGAGATGTTTATCATATGGCGCGTAGATCCTTGAAACGCTGCTCACATTTCATCAGATAAGCAGCTTGTCGAGATTTACGAAATCGAGCTGATTATGTCTTTGTGATTGGCGCATAACGGCAAAACGCCAGCACACTGGAACGGCACAACGGGATCAACGACGGTTCGGTCGCGTGTCAAAGGGTGCCCCCCATTCCATATTTCATACCAACAACAACAACAACATACGATGATTTCAGCCTATGTTTACCTTTTAGCTTTTCAATAGCCTCGAGCTGCTGCTGTCGGACGAAAGCGACAGCAACTTACAAAAATGAGCAGGGGCGGGCGCGGACACAGCAAATATGTATAGGCATAGGTGGAGGTTGCTTGGAGAAAGGGAAGGGAAAGTTGTTATTCTCAGCATTTACTTCTTGTTCTACAAGCTGCATTTGGCTATAGGATATGCATAAATCAGCATGACTTCTCAATTTGATTCTAATTTACGGCGCACGTTGTGCCGTACGTAATCATTTGAGATAAAACCTTGTAGCTAAATATCAGGTTTACAACATTTTCAAAAACTTTATCAAGGGAAATTGATTTTCGTGAGAAAAAAAATTAACTTTTCATAGTGAAAAAGAACCACAATAATAATTGTGTCTGCATTATGAATTTGATATTAGAAGTAACAGTGGAATATGATATGTCACACCTTTTATATATATTAAACATAATATATTAGAAATTAAAATAATCTTTTAAATATTATTTTTAATATAGAATAAAAACTATTTTAATATTATTAAAAATTATTCTAAAATATTTTAAACATTCTAATTTAATTAAAAATAATTTTCTTTTATTTCATTTAAATATTTCGCATAAGGAAAATTATATGAAAATTTGTTTGGCAATAATATTTGCTGACAATATTGAACAAATTTTAAATTATCGATTATTCAAACAATAAATCACAGTTTAAGCATTGAAATTCGATACATAATTTGTTCAGCGCATTTTCGCAAGCTGTTACCGAAAAAAATATATATTGGAAACACATGTCATATGCAACAGTCGTCGACGCAAATACAAAAGGCAAATGTGGCAAACTAATTGCTATCATTTTTTTTTTTTTATTTAGGGAGAGAATTCAAGAATCAAGATTCCCTCTAGAGGGTTGCAGTGAGTGCCGGAAACTGAGATCTTTTGGGTTTCGATTTGTGTTGTTTATTGAAAAACTGCACGCAACGACAACGAACTGGCAAAAAAAAAAGGCCTTAAAAATGTTATTTGATGCGACAAAATCTCGAGCACAACAGCAGCCGTCGCGCTCTTTGGGAAGGGGTGTCATATTTATTGAACAGTGGTTGGTGGTGGTGGTGGTGGTTATATTTGGTGGTACACATGCGGTTGATATTCTCGCCTGCTGATTGAACTAATTGACACATGTGACAAAAGAATGTGTACGAAGAAAACGTTTTGGGAATTCGGTAACATAAAGCCATGAAATTTGTTGGCGCTTTAACTTTGAACAAAAAGACTGAAAGAGTAAAAGAGAGAAAGAGAGAGTGAAAGAGAGAGAGAGAAAGAGTGAAAGAGAGAGAGAGAGAGAGAGTGAAAGAGAGAGAGAGCTTGGTCGTTGCTCCAGTATAATGCCACATGTCAACAGTGTCGAGAGGTTGTTGCAAAATTTAAAGACGCTAAGAAACTTTTCGAAAAAAAAGTAAAAGCAGTTTGAAGGTCAACATCATCAAAATGTCTGGCCAAAAACTTGCGGCCAAGACAAACACACATGCAACAACATGCCACATACTCCCCTCAGTAGCAGCAGCAGCAGCAGTTCAAGGAGCAGCAGCTGCCTGTGAAAACCGTATGCGCCAAGCTTGCCATTGCCATCGCCATCGCCATCGCTAGTAGCCGAAGGCTATAGAGAGAAGACGCAACCATCAGTCGCCTCGTAGTGAAAATGATAATGTTAAAGTTTTACAACTTAAGTCGTCAAAGTCAAACACACTCTAGGGAAATTACAAACACATTCGTGACAAGGATGTAAGACCTCATCGTAACTGCCCATCCCTCCCCTGACCGCCCTCATCACCATCTGCATCCCCTCCTCCTATCCATTCACTTTCAGTTATTATGCTGTTTGTTTCATACTCATTGCATGAGGAGGTCAAGAACTGAGGGTGGCGACTTGAGACTCTAACCTTTGTATGTTTTTGTCTACTAGTGTGATGAAATATACTCGAAAGTTTTACCTGCTCAAATCTTAAGCTCTCTACATACTTGTTGGTATTCGAGTATCATTTTCTATTGTTGTTGTTGTTGTTGTTGCTGCTGCTGCTGATGCTGTTATTGTTGTAGTTAGTGCTTATACTCTGTATACTCTTTTACGCGTTTACAGTGCTTCGGGGTAGTATTAGTGTAAAGCTCGCCCTGGCACCACTTTGGCTCTGACTGTGGCTCAACTTTGAGATACAAACAACAATATTGCTAGTCCGCTTGCTGCTGCTGCTTGTACTACAGTTCGCCCATTAGCATAAATAAACGCTCTAAGTGCGCCCCATAAAGGTGTAAATGCTTTGGTATTATTAGCCATACCGACAGCAACTCAGAGACAGAGAGAGACTAAGAGAGTGAGAGGTAGAAAAAGTGTGAGAGTGAGAAGAGAATCTTGGTAAAAACCGCCAACGGCCTTAGCCAGTGAGACTTTCGCTAGCGTTAAAATTTTATGCAGCTTCAACACATAAAATTTGCTCTCAAAGTATTTCATAAAATTTTGTTACGCATCAAAATGAGTTGCCTGCCGTGAATGACCAGAATGGGGCACAGGATGAGGCACTGGATGGAGATGGACATGACTTTTGTTGTCTCATCAAATGAAATTTTATTAAATGACTGTCAAAAGTTTTTGGTTACTTAACGTAGCTCTGCTATGAAATTAGTCGATCAACAGCTCCTGAGGACGCTGCAGCTAGTCTCTTTAAGTAAAGACCAAAAAGAAATCAAATATAAAATTCAATAAATGAAGCAACAGCAGTAAACATTCAATGCAAAATGTTAGCTTAAAGCAAACTCCGAAAAACAATTTTCACTGCTCAGTTAAATTTTTAGACACCGCCACGAGTCGATGCTATGGTCATAAACACTGCAGTGCTACCTATCGCAGGATACTTCTGTGGCAAAGCAGAAAACAGAGGACAGAGAGCAGAGAGAGTAAAATAATAATATGCTCATTAAAATGCGCAAACGTTCTGTTTATGCATCGAAATTGTGTTTCTTCAAGTTTACCTCAACCCCATTCAACAGCAGAAGCAGCAGCAACAGCAGCAGGGGAGCAGAGGAGCAGAGGAGCACGCTGCTCTATTCATTTTGGTGCTAAATGCACAGCTTTTTCTTTCTCTTTCTCTTCTCCTATTTTTTTTTTTTTATTTTATTTTATTTTATTCATTTGATGCCCACGTTTATTGTTTTCCAAGTCATTTTCGGCATCTTATCAATTTGACTCAGAGGCACACAAAGGCAGACAGAGGAGACAGACAGTGAGACAGAGAGACAGTAGCAAGCTGCCAGTTGGCAGTTGGCATCTGTGACTGCTTTTGGCTCGCACTGCTGCTCATGCTGCTGCTGCTGCTGCTGCTGCTGCTGCTGGCAATAAAAGAGTAACCATTGTTTCCGTTCGGCTGTCATTGATAATGAAGACACCAGCAACATTGTCTTTGGGGAACGCCTACTCATTCCAGCTGGGACACTTCAACTTGGCTTCCGTGGAACGTGACTCTCTTATCAATGCGACTTACTTATTTTCAAGAAGCAGGGTCCAGGACAACTCCAGGACTGCAAAACTGTGTGGCAGTTGCCTTTCTTTGCTTTTTTTTTTTTTTTGGTTCCTATCGCACAGCAGCCGGCAATTAAAATTTGTAGCTATTGGTAAGTAAATGGCGTCTTCAATGGGGAGTTAGAATTCGATTCGATTTCGTTTGCGCATCGTTTGCAAATCATCTTACAATTGCCCGGAATGGGGGATGACTTGAGGGCAACTACTTCTACTTCCACTTCCTCCTGCAAAGCTCATGCCACACTCCATTCTACTTCACAAACTGAAACTCTGCCTCATTTTTCACAGTGACAGCCCAATGGGCGTTAATTGCGTGGGTTTGGTTAAGGTTAAGATAAGCGCGCGTGATTTTTCTACGAATTTTGCACCCAACGGGCACAAAACGCATTTCATTCATTCATTCATTCATTTGGGGTGTTGTTGGAGGAGTTGTAATAGCAGCAACGGAGCGATGAGACACACGAGCGGCAGCCACACAATTCATATAATTTTTCTTCAAACCATTCAAATGAGTTTGGCATTTGGGGCGTGCCGCCGTCGCCAGCGATAAGAGCACACAGCGCACTGAGCATCATAGAACATACAGCACATAGAGCAGGGGTCAAAATATATATTTTTTTTTCTGAATTGGCAAAACGTGCATCAAATGGCTTAATTACAGCTGAAGAGTCAACTTTGATCTTGACTTTTGTATGTAACAGAATAAAAAAAAAATGGCTCAAAAGCCATTGAATGCTTAAAAAGCGCAATTAAAGTTGCAAAATATTCTTTTTCTTGTAGCTTAAAGCCGGAAAATTAATAGATAAAATGTATAAAAATTAAATAAATTTAAATAATAAAATTAATATAAATGTAAATAAATATAAGTAAAACAAATTAATATAAATAAATGTAAATAAATAAAAATAAATTATTAAAATTGCAAAATTATTTTTAAATATTTTTCTTTTTAAGCTCTAAGTGGAAAAAAATAAATATGAACTAAATAAAAAATATATAATATAAATAAATAAAAATAAATAAAATAAATGGAAATAAAAATTATATTTTAAGATGTTAAATATTTTAAATAAAATAATAAATTGAAAATAAATTTAAATAAAAGTAAATAAAAACATATAAAAATAAGCGGATAAAATCTTAAATTTGATTTGTCTGCTTTCTCTTGTTGCTCAACACATCTATAAGAAAACTCTTTATCATGCAGGCGTTCAGCAGCTGACACAGCAGCAGCAGCACTATAACCTATGCTCTCTTCCACACATACAACTGTAAAGTGTGTGTGTGTGTTCTGTGGTGTGGTGTGGTGTGGTTCTCCACCTGTATTTAAATGCGCATATTTCACAGTAAACATGACTTGACATCATGCCTGGCTTTTTCGCATGGTCTAAATATGTAAACAAATAGTTTTGGCAATTGCCAAGTGGGGCATGTTCGAGCCACAAGCGTAGCTCTTCGGTCTCTCTCTCTCTCTCTTCCGTTCAACCAAAGAACAAGTACGCATACATTCAGGTCAGACACAGACCGAGACCTATTCAACAACGACGTCGACAACGACGAGCTGCATGTTATGGCATGCGGTTGTGCGCTGCAACTTTTGCAACATGCAACCAGCGAAACAGAACGAGAGACTCGACTCTCTGCCTTTGCTACTACCTCTGCTTCAGTTGGCTAAATAAACGAGGCCTTAAATCGAACTTTATACATGGCTTTTGCCTTGGGTCGTTACAGAATTGTTTTGGTTTTGGTAGAGAGATCGCCAGACCTTTGCCCAGAGCAGAGGCAGAGGCAATGGCATATCATATAGCTATAGCTATGTAGCTGTAGCTGTAGTTATAGCTGTGGCTGTGGTTTTAGGGCTGCGAGTCTCGTCTCGTTTGAGGTTAACATAATTTAAGTTGCCACCCAAGCGACTCTAACGGCTCGACAACACAACCTGTGCAGCGGCCTCCGGACTAACTGCCTGGCCATTTAACATGCTGGCAGGCTGGCAGGCAGGCGGCAGGCAGCCAGGCAAGCAGAAGCAACATGCGTGGCAATTTTGCAAATTATAAATTTTCCACCTGCGCAATATGCTGCATGCCTGGCAAAACATGTACAGACGACATGTATAGACATTGGCGCGAGACGTAGCACAACACATCCACATAACTGTTGTTTAAACTTTTAAGCGCCCACGCTTCCTGACAACAACAACAACAAGAACAAGAGGAACAGCAACTACAACAACAATATCAACAGCACAGAGTACAAACACAACAACGACAACAATCCGACAATTGATCGCTGTTTCCGGCCATGTCCGTAGTTCTTGTCTTGTTGTTGTTGTTGTTGCTGTACTTGCAACATGTTGTACTTTCTTGCTGTTATTGGTGTCGACTCGACTAGCTTCAAGTTGGCTGCCTTTGGCGGCAACCGTCTGTTGCCTGTTGGCCTGAAATTAAGTCGACACCGGCGGGGCATACACACACACACACACACACAGCGTGTTTTCCAGCTGCTTGCAACATATCACAACACTTTCCGTCTCCCTGCCACAACCATTCACTTCCTGGTACATATGCTCAGTAAATAGAGTTGCTGCTTGCTGCTTGCCGTTTGCCGCATTCAAATAGTTTTGGCAACACTTTTCTGTGTACAACACGGCGTATGACGCATGTTAAACAAAGTCTTTCGTTGTACAAAAAGTTGAAAAGTTCGAACGAAGAATTGTTTCAACTATTTGTGGCGCAACAGCAAAATCATGAATACATTGAAACAATTTTAAAGAGCGATAAAAAAACAAAATATTCAATATGCAATAAGATAAAAAGCGTAAAATATTTCAATATTTCAACATTTTGTTGTTGTTAGTGGAGCACTGTGAATTTCAATCCCAGCTGCTATTATCGCCTACATAAAGCAATTTGGCAGAAATTTATTTAAATGTTCAATTTGAAATAAATTTACTGCAAACGAACAAGTTTCATCAATTTTTCTGAAGCCTGAACCCTGAACCTGCAGCTGGCTGAGCTGAACGGACGGTCGGTCAACTGATCCTTGTGCAAGAAAATTTGCATGAAGAGAAAGAGACAGAGAGAATGATGCAAAAATGGTAATACAGCAGCACAATTTGCGTAAGAGCAAATTAAATATTGTAACTGTAAAATAAATCTGATATGCAATATATCGAAGGCAAAGTGCAAAGGACAACAACAGGCAGCAGGCAGCAGGACAATAAGACAACAGTACAACAAGACAACAGAGCAATGGAGATTGTAGTGTATCCCTCTCTCTATCTCTCTCTTTCTCTCACTCTCACGCTGTTTCTGTTGTCTGCAGACTGCTTCATAAACAAGAGTGCACAAAAATATAAACAATATGCAAAACATGTTAAAGACGACAGACATGCAGACTGACGGACGAGACGAGACTGAAAGACTGACTGACTGACTGACTGAATAATCGAAAGACTTGTTGGGAATATTCCTCAGGCCATTTGCAATAAAATGTCAAGTATTCGCACTGTGAGGTGGAAGCATTCAATGCTTTAGTTACAACATGATGCTTCAGTACAAAGTTGCATGCCATAAAGACAGACAAACAGCGGCATTGAGTATGTGAGTATGTGTGTGTGTGTGTGGAATTTGTAACGAGGTCAACATGTTGAAACATGTTGCCATCAATTTAACATCAAATGCTCATAAATATTTTGGCAGCACATAAACCATGCATAAAATATTGAAAGAAAGTTTGCTAAATAAATATTTAATATACATAAAGCGACATAAATAACATCAACATCAACAACAACAACAACAATAAAGCTTGCACGTCAAATATTGAATCAATTGCGAGGAGCCAATAAAAATTTCTTAGCAAATTCAAAGTATGCTCTCGCATCTCTATATCTCTATCTATCTTACTCACTCTCACTGTTTCTTCATGTCTCAATCGCGACATCAATTTGCATTAAATGAAAACGTCATGGCAAAAACTTGAAGAAGCAGAGAGACATGTACAGTGGTAGGAAGGGAGTGCTGCTAAATTAGAGCAGAGTGAGGTTGACTTTCATTTTGATTGACGTTGCATCAATTTCAACAAAAGTCAACAACAAGTCAGATATATATCTATATATATCTATCGGTTCTATCTATCTATATATAAAGTATATGTAGATATTTATATATATAATATAAGTACATAAATTTCGCATTTGAAAGCATTTTCCGGCTTCTACTTTTAAGTGAGTCTGTATACATATTTCTTTTATTTTTCTCTCTCTCTCTCTCTCTCTCTCTCTCTATTTTCTGTTTGCTGATTGTTTGTCTTTCTTGCCTTCTGTTTGCTCGCATCGTGACGACGACGCAAAGACAACGCAAAGGCAACAAAGAAAAAAATGTTGAAATATGGTAAGAAGCATAGAATTCATTAGAGATATTGAAACAACATTTAAATGTCGCTGCAGTGCAGTGCAAAGGCAAAGGCAGAAGGCGCAGATTGTCGCAGAGTTCACTGCAGAAATCAATAATATTTTTCAATGGCGTTGACAAATTTAACGACAACATTTTCAAGGCCTGTTTTATATAAATCCGCAAAACTGCTATCAAAAAAAAAAAATAAAAAAAAATAAATAAAAAAATGCTGTAAACTTCTTTAAGCTTCAATTTCCCTCAAAGTTATATATATTTTTGATTAGTGATTGACAAGAAAATAGGTCCGTCCGGCTGTCAGTCTGTCGGTCTGTTTCAACCCAAACTAGTCTCTGATATGCCCATAATCTGTATATAAGTCGGAACTGGTCGAATCGGATCACTATATCATATAGCTGCCAAAGGAAAGGAACAAGGAAAATTATGTTTTTTCTTTGTTTGTTCAACTATCCGTCAGAAACGAACAGGATTCGAGTTTAATGACGACCTACACCTCTCATATAAATTTGATGAAAATTGGATCTTTAGCTATCATAGGAACAATCGTCCGAGAATTGAGTTTTTGTATGAAAAGTTTTCTTCTAAGGCGGCAAGTGTATAAAGTCTTCAGTCTTCGAAGATAATTTAGCTTTGTTGTTTATTTTTTTGCAGTGTAAGTATATGCCAACACACTATCGCACATAATTATCTTAATTGTTTTTAAGTGTGGCTACAACAACAGCGTGTGGTATATCATTTGATTGCAATGCAACGTAGTTTGTGCTCACAGCTCACAGCTCACAGCTCACTGGCATCATTTATCCACAGCTATTTAAATCCTTTCATTTACTCTATCTCTCTCTTTCTTTCACTCTCTCTCTCTCTTACTCTACCACTATCTCACTCTCGCTCTCACTCTGTGTCCATCTCTCTCACTCTCTTTGCATCACTGACCAAACATTTTTGCGTATCTCTCAGCAATCCGCACACTTAAAATATTTACGCAATCAAAATTAATGCAACTGTCATGTTGCAACTTCCTCTACACCCTCTGCCATCTCTCGCCTTACCACGCCACGACTGCTGCTGCACCCCTTGCCATAGCAGCACAGCAAAATGTATTTAGCGTTAAATGCAAATACACTTTAGAATTGGAACCAACCACAGCAATGGCATCGCCTACCGTGCCCCACTCCCACACTCTCTTCCTCTACACTCTTTCCTTGCTTGTATTGCTGTTACAATCCGCTGCCCTCTTCCACTTCGTCGCTGGCTGCTGCATGTTTAAATTTAAACAGTAAAACCAAACTCATTAACAACAACAAGTGGAGAGCGGAGAGTGTTCGTGCAGCTTGTTGTGTCCTGCTTGGTGTCCAAGTTGTCCCTATTATCCGTTGGCTATACGTTCGTCATAGTCAAATTACCAAAATGTCCTTTTGCGCAATTTTGTGGACATTGGAAATCGCTTTGATTGAACCGCATGCTATGCACAGACAACAACAACAACAACAGAAGCAGCAGTAGCAGCAACAACAACTGTAGCTGCAACATTACAATGGTCGCATATAAAACAAACAGAGCATGTCCTGCCAGTGTCCTGGCCACATCCACATCCAATACTGCCACTGCCACTGCCACTGCCACTTGCATATCCACAACGAAATCCACTTGCAGCAATTGCAGCTGAATATATGCGCACCGCTGCACAAACACGCAACAGAGCTTCAGCTACAATGTTTAAATTGACCATGCGGAGGATGTTGCATTCAGCAGCTACAGCTACAGCTACAGCTACAGGATTTCAGATACGGATCAAGGGATTGAGTGTATTGTATATTGGTCTTATGTCGCTCTATGCGCACGAATGAAGTTGTACTATGGCATTTCACATTGCCAGTGCTAATCTCTGAGCGATAACGCAATGCAGTGCAATGTAGTGCAGTGCAATGTAAAAGTAAAAGCGAAAGCAAATTCTGGTCAGCGATGGATGGCATGGGGTGCGATACGTTGTTTTGTGGCAAGTGGAAGATGCGACAGGCTCCAATAAGCTGACTTTGAAAATCAATTAACAACATCAAACAGACACTGTGCCCGCTCGCTTCGATGCTGACATGGACAGCTGTCTCTCTGCTGCAAAGAATGAGCACTGACCTCCCCCATCCCCCATCCCCCTCACAGAAACCACTGTGCACAGCGAGTGCATGGCAAGTGTGTAAATTGCAACTGTAAATCAAATATGACAACGCAGGCACAAATGCAAAATTTGCATCTGTGTCAGTCAGATTAATTGTCCACGCCAAGTGGGTGTCGGACCACATGTTCACAGAGCAAGTGGCAAGCAGTAGGCGGCAGGCGGTAGACAGCAGGCAGATGGAGGCGTATTTTATTGTTGTGTTAATGAGTGTGCATAGCGCATCAACGTGTACTGTGATAATAAGAGAGAGAAAGAGAGAGTGAGAGAGAGAGAGAGACAGAGCGACAGACAGAGAGTGAAAGCGAGGTAGATTTTTCTTTTTTTTTGTTTTTGGTTTTCTCTATTGGCAGCAGGCCGGGAATTTGCTGATGTGACATAAAAATATGCTGCCATAAGGCGTTTGCCATCAAGTTTTAATTAATTATATTAATTGCATATTAATTGCACAATTGATGCATAAGACATTTTGCTGAATGCTGCAATAATACATAACAACAAATAAAAAAAAAAAAACAAATTTAAATTTAAGAAAATCAACTTTAAAATTGTACAAAAAATAAAAAAAATTCAAAGATTTGCAAAACTTTTGCAATTAAATGTGCAACAGCAATTTGACAATGAGCAAAATACATAAACAACCGAAAGAAACAAACATTAACAAAAGAATTTTATATAAAACTCATAGACAACAACAACAACAACAACAAAATAAATCAAATTACAAGCAGAGCATAAAGTGACAAAGAAATTGCAATGGAAATTTATGATCACGTAGTTGACATAAAATGTTTTCACTTGTTTTTCTTTCACTGCTGCTGCTGCTTGCTGCTGGCTGATGAAGCTCAAACTGTAACTCTACCATCAACACATTTAGCATGCAACTCTCGCATCAGCATCTCAGCAGCAGATAGTTGTATGACGTGATAATTTATTTAACTGCCTATCAGCGCCACTTGCCACGCCCACAAAAAAAAAAACAAAAAAAAAGTAACACTACTTGCTCTGCTTAAATCAGAATTTTATGACTTTTCTCTTGCTAAGGCAATAATTATATCTAGATTTTTGTTTGCTTGGAGAAATTGGAGTTGAAGTTGAAATGGCTGCAGGATTTGTTATAGACTTCTTTCTATGACTTTCGAGAGTCGCTTATTTAGTTTATCAGCGTGAATTTTAATGGCTAATTTATGTGTATGAGAAAGGGAACATATCCTTAGCCTTATCCTTATTGCCTTTGAATATTTATATAGTGGCGGCGTTAGCATAACTTCAAGTTAATAAAAGTTCATAAAATCGTGTGTCAGCAATATCAAGTAAAATTCAACAGTAAAAACCATTTTATGAGCCAAATAACCAAATAACGGGGCCTTTTCTAATTGGAACAATAAGTTCATGTTATGTTCTATAAGATAGACATAATGCTGCCATGTCTTATATGCAGCTAGTTTGAACAGACTTTTATAGGTTTAGGTTTTGCTTTATATGATGACAGTCAATCTGTGTGTGTGTGTGCTTGGAAGATGCTTTTCTTCTATCATTAGCATTTCTTTGGCTAAAAGTGTCTGACAAACAATGTCTGTTGGACATAAGCAGCGCACACTAACTGCAATTAAAACCCAAGACTCAAACAGCAAGCAGCAAGCAGCAAACGCTAAACTTGAACCGCATTATCTCTTTTACCCGCTGCTGCTTATCGCAATGTTTATGTGCTTGGGGAATCATGACCCGACATGTCTGCGGTATGTGGCAGCAATTCTCTTTGTACTGTTGCTGTCCGGCTAGACGCCATTTAGACCAAAGAATTGCCACAAAGACAGAGAGAGCGCAGAGCTAAGCTGTCGGAGTGCTTCGTGGTGATAACTGAGAATTAATTAAATGCCGCGTCGAATTAAATTAAAATAAAACCACAAAAAAAATAAAAATAAAAAATATTTGCAGACTGTTTTTTCAAGCTTAAGGTTAAAGACTATTGCTGACTATTAATAACATGTGCTCAGGCGTACCAATAGATATACATAAATATATATATAGATATATATCTAATACTGGCACTTAAAAGTCTTGGTGCAACTTTCCATGCAAAACTCCAATAGGCATTTCATGACTTTGCTGCGGCTCTTTTGGCCTTACCCTAACGTTTGACGTCTGTTTCCGTTGCTTTTTTTAAATTGCTGCACTGCAAATGGCATAACAATAAATGCAGCACCCAAACCAACAGTAGACAAAAGTTATACAAAAAGTCAAGGAGAGAAAGAGTTACGGGTTGAGGCCACAAAGCCGAAGGGCAAAAGAAAGCAAAAAAAATAAAGTAATATTAAAAGAGGAAACCAAAAACGAAACAATTGCAACAGTAAATGCAACTCTGACTCTACGACTTTTCACTTCCGTCTGTCTGAACAGAAAGTTTAAATTCATTTCCGTTCGGGTTAGAATTTTTTTTCTTCTTTAGTGAAAAAATTAATTAGAAGTTGCAGCAGTAACAACACGCAGCGCAACTAAAGATTCACAAAAAGTTCGATGGGCAAAAGCTTTTTGTTTATTTTTTTTGTCATTCGACTTTGATTTCCTGCAACTGCAAAGTGTGATAAGCGTGACAATACTTGCAGTCCTGATAAAAGAAAAAATAGCTAAATAAATGTAACTAAACGTTAAGCAATTACTCGATGAGCTAACACTCTGACGACGTGCTGCTGCTGCTGCCAGCTGCATTCTTGCAACACAAGTCACACGTTACATGTAATTAGTGGCAATTAATTAAGATTAACATTTGGATAGTGCAAAGGCAGCAACGGTAACTGCAATGGCAATGGCAATGGCAATGGCGATGGCATCGTCCACATCGTTTAACTGTCGAGCCAAACAGAGCAGACAAATTTACCATCAACTGACAGAGATAAATGGCTTTATAGCCAAAAACACTGAAAACATTTAAAGTGAAGTTTCACACACTAAATTCAAAAGCAACTTGAAGTTTACATTAAATCTAATCAAATCTAATATTATATAAAATTCTTTTTATATCATTGCAGGCTTAAAGGATCCAAATTTGGATAGACTTACTAGCAAAGGTATGTAGAGCCCCTAAAAAAAAATATATATATATATATATATATATTAAATACATATTTCTTTGTCTTGGAAAATGAAAATCAAAAATTAATTAAAATCCAAAGTTAAATACAAATTATCGAAATAATTACAAACCAAAAATTTGTTGCTTAAGCGCAAAGTCAAAGGGATGCCACAGTAACCCAAACGTAACCCAAACTCACACACACACACACACTCACACACACATAGGCACATAGAGTGTACCACAATAACTATAAATTCCCAGTGTACCCGTCGCCGACAACCGCATGGAGACCCCTTTGCCAAGACATTAAACAGCCGAAAGCTGAATTGAGCAAAGCAGAGCGTAGAGTAGAGCGTAGCATTGTGGCGCCTCTTTAAAACGCAATCAAGCTGAAAATTAATTAAAATTTTAAGCGGGATATGAAAATAATGTGCAGCCGAAAGAAATTACAAACACTGGCAAAAAAAAAAAGAAAAACATACATAAAAAACAAACAGAAGGACAACACCTTACATAGCTCTCACACAGCTCTCTTACAGCTCCTCACAACACATATCAAACTGCAACTCCACAACACTCCACCACACTCAATACTCTTGCCACTTGCCTCTAGCCGAAACCTTCCTTCTCTCACTGTGGCTATATTGTCTCATTCCACAATCGGTTGTCTCATTCCTCACTGTGTTTAATTTAAAACTCACTTGTTACATTTTTAGACGCTGACTTCAACTCGTTCCCTTGCGCTTCTCTCGCTTGCCTTGCTTTGGAGAGTTCAAGTCTCAGTCTCAGTAGCTATTCGCCTCTTGTCGTTGCCGTCGTCGTCGCCGTCTTCGCAGTTGGAAGTCGTCTCGATTTCATTAAAAATGTTTTTATGCTCACATTATCCTTTTACTTTAGCGTTGACTTCACGTCTCACAGTTTTAGTGAGCAATTTAATTTGACTATGAAACGGCAACGGCAGCAGCCGCATCCTTGACACTTTCGCTTTTCTTTCTCTATAGCTCTTTCTCTCTCACTCTCACACACTTTTTTTGCGTCTCCATCTCCATCTCCCTCTCCCTTTACTTTTACCTAGATTCTCTTTGCTTTACTTACCCCTCATGCCAATAGCTTGTTTTAAGCAGCTTAAGCTTGTCGTTGACGTCCTCATGGCTCATGCTCGTTTTCCAACGTTGTTGTTGCTGCTGCTGCTGTTGCTATTGCTGTTAAAGGGCTCATAATTTCACGCTCAGCGCACACACGTTTTCCCCTCTCTTTATCACTCTTAGTCTCACTGCGTGCACCTGTGTGTCGCTGTTGCTGCCACCGTGCGCACTTTTCCTTTAAGTGAAGATTTCCTACAGCGAGAATTTTGTGTGCGTGTTGAGCTACAATTTTCAGCAACATTTTCATCGCTGCTGCTTTTGGCTTTGCTTTGAGTTCGCCGACATCAAGCCCGAGTCAGCGTCAGCCTCAGAGCTAGAGCCAGAGAAGACAACACTTCAAATCCAATAAACTTAAGTGCGCTACCGTTGCTCTTGATGGTCTTATCATGCTGTCTCTGTCTTTCTCTTGCACTGACGCTGACTTATTGGCATTGTATGCCACGCGATCCATGCGCTTAAAGAAAGAATGCAAGTGTAAAGTGTGCCTGTAAAGCAAGTAATAAAAAATAAATTAATTATTATTAAAAATTTAATTTAAAAATTAACAAATATTATTAAAATTATAATTCTCAAAATGAAATAAAATATATTTATAAATATATGAAAATACAAAATGTATAAAAATCAATAAAACAAAAACTTGTAAATCAACATTATATTATTATAAATTAATTAATTATAATAGAAAACTTGAAATAATTATTAAAATTCTAATTGATTTTAAATTTTGATTTTCTTTTTGCTTATTTCCATTATTCAAATTCATATTTCTTTGATCTTTATTCAAATGCATATTTGAGTCACAGACAAAACCCGCAAACATTTCATGTCATAGCACATTAGCATTGCATAAACACACACACACACACACACACACATATATATATATAGCACACACAGATACCTTTAGTTATGGGCTCTTAAATAGATTGGTCTGTCGAGCTAATGTGATGAATAGCCGAGTCAGCGCTGACACGCAATGAGCGCCATAAAGCAAGGTAAAAAAAAAAAAAAAAGTAGCAGCAAAAAAAAAAATCCAAAGCTCGGTAATTATTCTGTAGTGACTTCTTTAACCTTCGCCCAACAGTAACAACAACAACAACACATCCTCCCAGACATCAATTGCAAATCATGCCGTAGGCAAAAAAAAAAAATATATAAAAAAAGAAGCATCAGTACAAGGTTCATACATAGCATAGACTTTAATCTCATAAATCAAACGGCAAAAGTAACAACAACAACAACAACAACAACAACAAGTGAATGAAGGTAAAACGAGTAAAAGCAATAGCAAAACCACAAACAGCAACAGAATAGCAGACTAACAGGTAGAAAAGAGACAGAAGACAGTAGACAACATGGTAGCAACGTACACATATCATAACATTTAACATATTTCACTTAGGCAAACATTTAATCCTGCAACTAGTCTCAAGACTCAACCTAAAGGTCCTGCTGCAGCAGACACCAGCAACAGCAACAGCAGCCAGCAACATTTTCATTTCCGCTGACGTTTTATTTTTATTTCATATTACACCTTATCAAATAATGAATATCAAATGTAATGCTTATCATTTATTTGCCAAGGCGAAACCAAAATGGATTTCGATGTGATGGGGTGGTAGGGGGGGAAAAGTCAACTGCCAGCACCAGCAATAGAAGCAGCAGCAGGAGCAAGCTCTCAGCCCCCAACCAGTTGGCAACATATTATAATATTTACTTAATTTTCATTTCTAATTTTTTGCCGTGGCATGAGGCATATGAAATTGCTACCAGAGAAGAGACCTTCGCCATGGACAGACATTGGGGCGGCTGTGCCAATGGCAGAGAAAAAAAAATTGCTGCATAATAAACGAAGCTCATAGCGAAAGTTGTTGTGGGCAAAAGTCAAGTTATGGTATGAGAATGAAATGTTTAAGAGTAAAGAGAGAGAGAGAGAGAGAGAGAGAGAGAGAGGGAGATAGAGTGCAGCAGGAGGAGAGACGCGTCTGCGGTTGGCTTCTGCTACGCTGACGTTCGTTTCTCGCAGGTGGCTTAAGCTGGCGTCTAAGGCGATAAGCGTTAGTATTTGAATTTTTAATAAAATGAAATGTGAATCCCTCCAAGTTTTTGGTTCTTCACCAGCCTCAGCCTCACTCTCACTTTTACTCTCTCTCCCACTCTTTGATTCATTTGCCACTTGTATAGATGCAGCCACAAAAATAAGAAGAGAAAAAAAAATAGAAATAGAGAAAAAAAAAAAGAAATTATTCAAATTCGTATTTTGTAGTCGTCGACCGACCGACCAACCGACCGACCGTACGACCATTTTTCCTGTCACGGGCTGTGAAAACTCGCAGCTTCCCTGCTAACATTTTGGCTAATCTTTTGGTCAGCATAGCGTCAATGTCGGAGCACCACCAACACACATATAGCAAAATGCCAGCCACCATTCCCTAGCTAAACTGTCTCTCTGTCTGTCTGTTTGTCTGTCTGTCGTCTTGTTGTCTATTCGCTTTTTAAAATTCCAATTTCAATGATGGTAGCGTCTGTAGTATTCATCAGTCCCTACACCCCTCCGCATCGCTGTCTACTTTTTTCCTTCTTCTTCCACAATGTTGTTAGCGGCGGTTCCTACAATTCGTTTGGCTTTCCAACCAATATTATTTTATTCATGCCAACGTAGTATTTGTCTTTTTCGCACTCATTCCTGCCTTCCTCCTCCTCCTTGGCATCCTTCGCCTTCTACTTATTGTACTTGAAAAATCGTAATTAGAATTGGTAATGTATTCAAATTGACTTTCATTTCCGCTCGTTTGTTTTGCCTTCGTTGTTCTTCATCAAGATTTTGCGCTTTTCGTGGCGCCTTCCCTCATACGACTGACACCTCACACTCCTCACACTCCTCACACTAGTCACACACACACCAACAGCCAAAGTCCGAATGACAATTGAAAGCTTTAACTTGGCAATCGAGCAGCGATAAACATGGAGAGTGTATGATATTATTATCATCGGAGCATTGAACTGATAATCTTAAACATGAAGAATATCTTTACGCTCATTTCATTTGTTTTTTTTTTTTATATATATATATAAATATATTGATGCCGCTGAGTCAACTTTTTGGCAGCACAGCTAAATGCCAAAAGCCAAAATGATCTACTGCACAGACAGGCAGACAGTGAAATAGACAAAGAATTATCCGTAGTTTACCAACAGAGATACTTTTGCTACCATATTTCAAAATCTTTGTTTGTCCAACGCGCCACAAGAAAAAACAAAAAAAAAAAAAAAGGGAAAAGTTTTTGCTACTAACAAAAAGTGACTGAACGTGCGATGGCATTGAAAACAGTCTAAGGGAAAATGAAAAAGAAAAGACTAGAAGAAAGAAAAAGAAAAAAAGGCAAGAAACTGAAACTTTCACGAGAACGAGAAACCGTAAAGAATTCAACTAATAAAAATCAGGCACTCAAGTGCGAAAAAATCGCGAAAAGCATCATCAAATAATGTGCCACTCAAGGCGAATGCCAAGCGTGGCGTGGTGGCCCGCCTTACCTCCCGATCCAGACTCGTTTTCGAGCCCACGAAAAAGACAAATAGAAAAGAAAAGTAAAAAGTAAGTTGAAATAAAACTATGCTACGCGCGCGCTTCTCCTTGCTGAAAACTTGCGCTACACGTTAGCTTTCCCCGTCGCTCTTTCTTCTTTCCAAACCTTCCGTAAAAATCCCAAAATAATACAAAATTTTTCAAGGAATGCAACCACACGCCCACCAATGCGTACCGCCCATAAGTTTTGCCATCGACTGACTATACGTCATTGGGACAAACTTCGACGGGATTGCAAAACGTTGAAAACGCCTGCTATCTGCTGCTATACGTGAAGGGGCAGGATACAGCAGGATATGGCAGTGGAGTGGGCGTTGGCCACATATTTCCGTAGCCACGAAGCGTGCTAGGTATTTTTCGCAGTTAGTTCGAGCGTGTGTGCGTAACGGAAAAGCAATTTTCCTTTGTGTCGTGCTCAGGTTTCAGCTCGGATTGTTTTTGTCGGTTACGTTACGATACGATGTTACGTTACTCCGTGGGAGTTTTTTTTTTTTTCGTACGCGTTGCATTCAGCTGGCAAATTTGTTGCAACTGAAATAAACACTTTATTAAATGCATTGGAAAGAAACTCTTTCTCAAATCTCTTTGTCTTTCTCTTGCCCCTGTCTCCCGCTTCTGCTCTTACTACTATTTCTATTTCTTATTTGTCTTCTCGATTTACTCACATGTGCAGCTAAGCTCTGCGGATAAAACTTGTCGAGTTCTTCGCTATTGCAAAGTGAATTTGGTGTTAAGCTTCTTCAGCGAGAGATACGTCTGAACTCTTTACACTTTTTGAAGTAGTACCACAAAATGTGGCAGCATATATAAATCACTTTTATAGCTAATAATATATGTGCATTTTATATTTTTATATTTAATGCATACAAAACATACTAGAAACGAGATAAAAAAAATTAATTAAAGAAATCAAATAAAGAAAATTATAATAAAATTAAAATAAAGTTTTAATTATTTTCTATTAACTGTAGAAAAATTATTTCTAATTTTCCAAAACATTTTTTTATTATTTTATTTACAAAACTTTTACTATAATTTAGTCATTATGTCAGAGAGAGAGAGAGAGAGAGAGAGAAAGCTGAGATGATTTGTGAATTTGTTTGCTTTTTGCATTTGCCATTAAACCAAAGACTTAACTTTGTTGATCCCTACAGACATTTATAGGTAAACACACACACACACACTCATACATACATACATACATACACATAAATAATCGAAGGCAGAAATCAAATTATGCTAGAATTGAGATTGATTTTTTATTCAATTTTAATGCGACAAACGAAGGCGAAGATAAACAGACAGCGACACCGTCACATGCATGTCACCTTACCCAAGGCCTGTGGCACGTGGGCCGCTGGCGATGGCGTTGGCAATGTCGATGGATTGCTGCTTGCTTCATGGCCCTATATACCCAGTTTACAGGGTGCTTCAAATCACGCAACGGAACACAAGACAACACGTGGCCATGGCCTCTGCAGCAACTCTGCATTACTGGCTGGGGAGAAATTATCACATTGATGGGACACGGGGGAGTGTGACAGCGGGGAGAGAGTGCGATGCTGTGTACTGCTGTTACTGCTGCTGGCTGCTTTAGGTCGTTGCTGAACACTCATCGTGGTCCTTATGGGAAACTTTTTGAATGTTACAACATAAATCGATTAGCTTCCAGCAATCTGCGTCACATATGTGTGTTCGTTCATATCTATCTATGTATGTATCTGTGTGTGTGTGTGTGTCTCAGTGTGTGTTTGTCTTCTCTACTTTTGCATGTGTGTGTGTCTGCTGTGTGTGGATGTTGTCACTGATTGACACTTGAAGCAATATTTTTTGCTCTCCACTTTTTGCTGTTTGCTGTCGTCCATTGATATGCGTCTGCCACTTGACTTGACTCGAGCTCCAGCTTCAGCTTCAGCGTCAACGATGTTGCCTCTGTGGATTCATCTTCAGTAGCAGTTACTGCTTCAGCATCTCTATCAGCGTGCGAACTTGATTCTTTACTCTCTTTCTCCCGCACTCTTTCTATCTCTATCTCTCTCTCTCTCTCTCTCTCTCGCTCTTTCTCTTTCATCATTTGTTGGCAGCGTTGCGATGCGATGAGTTACGATACGATGCGGTGACGGCAGCGGCGGCGGTGGCTCATCAATGGCTCTTCATCAAAATGCTGGCAAATTGGCTTTCAGTTTTGGCCCTTGGCGTGGGCCGCTCCAGTTATTGACGTGTGTGGTGCATTAAACGACGACGACCTCGATTTCTTGCATAAATTGAAAGGAAATTAAACAGACAACAGACAGTAGCAGCAGCAGCAGCAATAGCAGCAGCAGCAGCATTGGCAAAAAAAAAAAGGAAGTGAATCGATCTACCAAAAGGAAATTGTTATGTGATAATTGTTTTTTATCTCAACTCGATATGGAATTGAATACTAATTGATGATGATGATGATGATGATGTAGGTCAAAAGAAACGAAAACGAAAACCAAAAATAAATTACAAATAAATATTAGCCTTGGGTCACAAATTTCATTAAATCTCATATGACATTCTTTTTTTTTTCTCTCTTCTTCTGCTTGTTCATTGCATTGCAATTAACAAATACAACACATCATTATTATTATCATTCATGATCATTATCAACATTATCATCCACTAAAAACACACATAAAAGTATCTAAAAATTGAAATCAGTCAACAAAATCAGCTAAGCAAATATAAGCGCATGAGAGGCCCAAGGCCATAACCTCAGCAGTAAACAGACACAGGACAACTGCAATTAGCGCACCCAAAAAATAAAAGCAAATACAGCAACAGCATTTAAGTTAAGGGTTGCTTCAGCTTGGCTTGGATTTCAACTTTGAGTTTAGGTTCAGTTTCGGTTTTCCAATTGCTGCATCTGTAATTTTACACAAAATCAAAACGCGAATTTTAGCAATGAAAATAGCGAAATGAAAGTCTTTTGTTTGCATAAAGACAAATAAAAGGGGGAGCAGACGAATCTATTCGTATGAGTGTTTATGAATAGGTAGACAACATTCGAAATCAATTGTCTTGGCAACCGACAGACAGATAGACAGACAGACAACAGCAAACCGAAATCTCATTGTGCACAGAGAGTCAAAATTTAAAGAAATAACAGCAGCAGCAATAGCAGCCGCAGCTCATTCAGCTCTTAGCTTTGTAGTCCAATTAAATTGCACTGAAGGGTTTGACAGAAGTCGACGTAGAAGAAGGAAGATCCTTGTATCTCTAGCTAGCTGCTGGTGTTGTTGTTGCTGTAGTTGTTATTGTCCCTTCAACATTTTTGTAGTTAGTTCCGTAACGTTACGTTACCTGAACTGAACTGTGAATTGAGTTTCATGCATCGTTGGTCAGCAATTTGTTGTCGCAGCAGTTAGCTTTTGAATCTCGTTTTTCGTTAGCAACTTCATTTCAATCTTCATTTCCATTTCCATTGCCATTGACATTTCTACTTTTTCGCTAAGTCAACATTGACTTTAAGCTTTAAGCTATGCAACTCTCTCTTTCTCTTTCTTTCTGTGGCTATCGCATAAATTGTTGACAATCATTTTTGTCAGGCTCAGCATGACAAAGATTTTTTTTGTATTTATTTTTTTTTCTTGACATTTGCTGCGTGGGAAATTCTCTAATCATATCAAAAACTTCTCACATCCAAGAGCAGCAGCAGCATCAGTCGTGGTCCTGCCAGCTCATCATCATCATCATCGTCATCGTCATCATGATCCTCTGACTGGTTGTAATTATCACGCTAATGAATCAAGTGTAGTCGCTTGTAACTAATTGATATGAGAAAGTGACATGGTTTTCTCTCTCTCTGTGTTTTTTTTTTATTGTTGCTTTTGCTGCTGCTATCGTCGAGGCGAGGGTTGAACCCGATAAGCACATCAGCAACCAGGCCAAAGCCAAAGTTGTTGATTGTTCAGTTTATGGGACTTCTTGGGTCGCGTGTGTGTGTCTATTGCCGTGTGTCGTTTGCATAGTTTGTGTAAATCCTAAATTTGCATGAGAAAAATTTTTTTTTTTTTTGCTATTTAGCAGTTTTCATTTGAAAAACTCTTTTCATAATTCAATCAATTAATGTAACGTCAATATTTAATGCTGCTTATCAACAGAGCAGCAGCAGCCGCAGCTAGCAAAATTAAGGCTGATAAAATGACTAAGAGTAACAAGAAAAAAAATTGTCAATGCAATTAAAGAGCATTCAGAAATAAAGTTGAGAAAAATGAGAACTGAGAGCAAGCAAAAGTGAAGCTGAGAGAAGATAGAACTAAGAGTCAAATTTGAGAGAAATGAGAAGTGAGAGCAAACAGTGAAGCTTAGAGAACTGAGAGCAAAAGTGAAGCTGAAAGAAGAGACAGTTGAAGTGTAAGTTATTAAGTTGTAAGGGTGACAGGCAGGTGGGCAAATCGAAAAACTTAATTAGAAATAAAAAGAAACAGACAAAAATTTAACTTAGAGTCGAACGAACGACTGACATTTTCATGGCAATTGTCTTTTAACTTTTTTTACGCGTGTAAACTTTACGTAAATGAATTTTCACAATTTTTTGAATTCTTTTTTTTTTATCTCTCGCGTCTTTTACATTTTTGTTTTGTTCGGGGAGGCGTTATTACTTTTATTTCTGTTTTTTTTTTTTGGGCATACGACCCGAGGGAATCGAGGGCTTAGCTTGTTAAGCGACTTTCTTTCAGGTGATGATGATGATAATGTTCATGTTGATGATGATGATGAGTTGTGTCTCTGTGTGTTGTGCTGATGACTTGAGCTCCCTAGAGTATTTTGTGAGTAATAAAAGTGATTGTTTTCGCTAAAGGCGAACAACAACAACAACGACAACAAAATACAAAAATAAACACATTCAGGGAGTAACACAAACATTATTTATATTTATGTTAGCTCTTAGTATAAACAACTTTATGCTTAAATTGCGCACAAACTTTGCATAAGGCTCAACGCGATCTGTGCACTGTGTAGCACTGCGGCAATCAATTTCAATTTTAAAACCCTTTACAGCCAACAGCCAACAGGCAACACAACACTTTTTTAATTAATCGTCGGATTACCAGCTAGCAATAGCTATAGCTATAGCCTGACCCAACAGTCTCACAACGTGGTCAGCGTTGAGTCCAATGCTTGGCGGTTTTATGTGCTACCCAACGCTTTCCAGCTGCTGTCCATTTTTTTCATTATCTGCAGCATTTATTCTATTTTTGTCGCACAACTCAACTAAACGAGCGACAAATTGCCAGAGCATAGTCTCGTCTATGCCCCGCTCTATCATCCTCATTCTCATCATGCTCAACAATGATGAACTTTTATTGTTCCTGGTCTGCGCGCTCTTAATCCTTTCACGCTTTGTGTCATCAATGCGACGACGACGGCCGCCGCTCCGTCGCACTTCTGATGGATTTTCCAAGCCCACGAATAGTTTGAATCATGTCCAATCATGCCATATGGTTCAAGCAACACTCCAAAGCGCTATGGAAACGCTCTAAAGCCTTCATAACAAAACACACACACACATACACACACACATTCACAAACAAAAAAGAGAAGCTGAAAAAATTTCAATCATTTCGTTTTACTCGCATTGTGGTTGACTATTTTAACGCTGAGAGTCTGTTTTGAAAACCAATAAATCTGATTTATTGGCCTGCTGCCAGGCTATCATCTCAACTCCAACTCACACACACACACACACACTCTAATACACACACATCTGTTTTTGCAATTCTCTATCTAACTGTCGCTTTAACTGTCTGTCCCTCTGTCTATCCGCCAATCGTTATAGTTTTGCCTTCAGCTAGACTTTGTTTTCTTTCTCTCCTTTTTGACTGCTATGATGAAGTGTTTCGATTTACACCGAGTTCATGTTCTCATTGAACATTATGTGCCACTGAATGCAGATGAATAGATCACAGCTTAGTGCTTAATCACCAAGCAAGCAAGTTAGCTTATCATAGTGTTTTATTACTTTCAGAAGAGTATATTAACTTTGAGCAGCAGTTTGCAAGGCAGAAGGAAACCTTGTAGATGAAACCATATAAAGTATAAAGATGCTTGATCACTCAGTTTTAAAGCTGCTTCATGTATCAGTAAGCTTTATATTAGTCGAAAAGATATGCATCGGAATATTATAATAAATAGCTGAGCTATAGAAAAGATCAGTCGAAAATGGAGTTTGTGTATTATAAGAAAACTGCCTTGATTGCCAAGCTACAACTTATAGGATTGAAGATTAGTGACCAATTTTATGTGTCAACCTTATTTGCACTATATAGGAACACAAAATATAGCAAAGATCAGTTGAAAATTAAGTCTTTGCATGGAAAATATGGGCACTATAGGACTGACAATTACAGCAATTTATTTAATTAATTAATTTTATTTTATTTAAATGACGCGACTAATATATTTCTGCTAAGTTTACTGCAAATCAGATTACTATATTATATATATGTATATAACATTATATCGATCAATAGTTTATATCAAAAAGATAAAAGAGTATAAAATCTTCTTTATAAATTTAGCTGCCGTAACTAACTTTGATTTCTGTATTTTCGCTAGTCATATATATTCCAAATTATTGATCGAAATGGAATACATCTTATTAAAGATTTGTATTTGCTAATCATTAACTACTAAGCAGAATGACTTTGCCTAAAGCTAAGCCCATTAGTTGGCTCTCTGCCCCATACTCTCATCATTTTAGTACTTTCAACGAGCAGCACAACCCCTGCTGACCATATAGCTGCGCCCCAATTATCATCATCATCAAAGCCCTTCAGCAATATCTCTGGCGCAATGGCAATGGCAATGGCAATGAGAATGGCTAAAAGCAAAAGTCATAAATTACAGAAGGTGCTAAAAACCACACATACAAACACAACATGCAACATACAGCACAACATACAAGAAAATATAATAAAAATTGTTAAAAATAATGACACATTTGCCGCAAAACTTCGTTGGGTCATCATTGATGGGTTCAATTTGATTGTAGGTAAGGGTAACCATTGGGCAGTTAAAGGCCGAACATCAGCATCAGCATCAGCATGAACATCATCATCATCATCATCATCATCATCATCAACATCAGCATCAGCAGCATCAGTCGCCATCGTTCTCATCAGTCTCTTTGCATCGTTAAAGGCGCAAAATCTGTGCGCTGTGGGCAATGTTATTGTAACAATCGACACCCGACGCGTTAAACATACACGAAAATGATTTGCCAGGGAGAGCGCAATGGCAAAATCACACTGTGAGCGTGAGCATGAGTATGAGTGAGACAGCAAGCAAGAGGTGGCATTGCCCGTGGCGTTTCGGTTTTGACCACAGCCCATTGCTCACACCGGGGGTGTTGACAATTCAAACGTAATAATTGCGACTGTCGTCGTCGTCGACGAGTTGTACGATGCGATGCGTCGTTTGCCGTCACTGCTGTGCAATGGAAAAGGTGTGTGTGTGTGTGTGTGCGGACTACTACTCCTCGTCCCTTGTACTTTGGGCGCGTGTGTGCGTCCTCTCGCCTATAGCTCGTTATTTCGTGTTTGACACAATGTCAACTTTGTAATAAGTTTTGCTTTCGTTTACTACTAAAACTCGCAACAACATCATAAAAAAAAAAAAAAACCAAACGTTGCAAATGGCAGTTGCTGCAGTTTGCTTTGATCTCAACTCTCGTAGGGTAGATTTCCTTTCTTTCTTTCTTTTTTTTTTTTGCGCACCCCATGAATTTGATGGTACGGTACGCAGTACTATTAATGAACCCTCGCGATGTTGTTGTAATATGTTTTTGCCTTCTCAGGTTCATTCTTTCTCTTGTTGCTGATTTCTGATCCTGTTGGCATTGTGGCCATTGTTCTCGCACTTCTCTCTCTCTCTATCATACATCATTTGCCTTTGAATTCACTTTTTTTGTCTGCTGTTTATTATTAGCCTGGCAAAACACATCCGTTGCGTCATCACAGCAGTAGCAGTAACAGCAGCAGCAGCAGTCTGCCTTTTTATTCTCTTCCTCCTTTTTTTTGCCTACTATTGTTAAAATGTTGCACAAAGTTTCGTTTAATGAGTCGAATATGTCAAATGTCGTGTGCTCTTTCTTCCCTCTCCCCTCTCTCTCTGTCACTCTCTTTCACACACACACAATCATTCTTGCCGAGGGTCTGCCTAATGTATTCATTATTGCAAATGATACACACAAAAAACATTTGTTAGTTGAAATTCAGGCAAATTTCACATTTAAATCACAATCAATTTTATTTTGTAAGATAAAGTTTTGCTTATTTCTTTTCTTAAGTGTAAATGAAAATATATCTTCAACCCTGCTTAGAAGTTTAATCATTGCATAATGATACATTTTGCCCGCTCTTCATTTTAAGTGTTTTCTAATCCTTCGTGTTGATGTTTTGGTGCAAAGCTAAGCTCAAGGACACACGCGCTGCGCAAAGCAAACCAAAGCCAAGCAAAAGCAACGCATTTAGAAATTCGCATAAAACGCATTAGCATCAAGATACTTGAACAGATGTCCTCGCATTTGAAATTCACAAAACTAAAAGCAATGTGAGGCAAGGCAATGCGCTGCGCTGTCAGTTCCAAATAAAATCCGCAAAAGGCGAAACTTGGCAGAGACAAAGAAGAAGATTTCCTACCCCTCCCGCTGGGATGGTGTGTTGTGCCCAACACCTTGCATAGAATCATAGTAGATATGTCAGTATATATAGTATAGTATATATCTCAATGGACAGTGTCAGAGAGACACGACAACACAGGCGGCTGGCAATGACAGTTGCTTGTTGTCACCCTTCTTGGACGACGACGACAACGACGACGATAACGTAAATTCGCACAGCTGAACGCTGCGTCACTGGTAAGAGTAAGTGGGCTGAATAATTCCATAGAATGCGACGATGACGATGACTACGATGTCGACAAATGCAAAGTGCGACAATGCTCCCCAAACGGCTTAGAGGTGAGCGAGCTGCTGCTGTTGTAGCCAAACGTCTGTTGCGTCTTTAATGCATGTTGGCATTTACATAATTCCCCGGACGCTTAGGCAACGGCAGCAAAGGGGGGAGCGCGAAACACTTGACTCGAGGTAAACACCCAAAACGAAAATGTAAACCTAAAACCTTAAAACCTAACCCTAACCCGATGCTATGGCAAAGTAAAAGTAAGAATTAGAAGCGAACCGACGAAACGGAACCAAACCAAACCAAATATCAATTACAATCACGCAATCTGAAATTGGGATTAGGACAGGGACAGGGACAGGGACCAGGACAGCGGGAGTGATAGAGACAGAGAGCGGCCAGCGACAGACAGAACAGAACAACAGGCAAATTAATTGAAATCAATGCAAATGCTCAACCCAAGAGGGAGAAGGAGAAGAAGAGTGAATAAGCGAGAGAGTTGACAACCCTCCAAGGGTTGTGTTTTTGCTCCGTTCTGGTTTTTCAATTTCTATAGGCAATCGCATTTGTCAGCGGCTTAAGTTTGTATTCACGTTTCGCGTCCCACACCACACCACACCACAGGACATACTCATACCACACTCATACTACTGTGTTAAGGGGCATCATACCATGGCATTGTTATCAAACATGTCAAAGCAATCGCAAACATTTGGGCTGCTTTTAATTTATCAATGCAAGTTGATTCAGTTCTCTTTTTCTTTCTCTTTCTGCCTTGATCTATGGATTTCATTTCGCGGTTTGCTGAGCACATGCATCAGCAGTAACGGAAGGAGCAAAACAGCAACAGCAGCGGATAGATAATGCGCCGATAAGCAATAACAGTAGCCTCGCGGCAGCTCATCTGCCATGTCACTCAGCGGTCTCCTTTGTGTGATAAGTAACTCTCATTTGGTCATTGAGTACTATCTGCCAGCCTGCCAACCAGCCGCCAGTAATTCATTCTTCTTTTTTTTCGGCTGTATTCGCGGTTGCTTCTGTGGGTGTATAACGGGGCAGCAGATTGTTTTTCAGCGACACGCTTTGAACATATGCTGCAAATTTTTGTCTATTCAAATCAAATGAATAAACGAACGAATGAGTGAATAAATGATTCATTACGAGTGCAACGTAAATTGATTACAAAATAGATTTATAAAGATTTAACTAGAAAATTAAAATTGTCTTTGCATAAATAAAAAGAATTTTCATTATCAACTCTTAATGCAAATGTAGAATTAATTAATTATTTTGTTTCCCCAAAATTCTAAAAAAAAACTGATTAAAATTTATATTAATTATTAATTTTCATTCAAATTGATGCTTAAGCAAAAGAAATTTATTAAGTTAATTGCGGATTTAAAATTAGAATTCTATGAAATTCTTTAAGAATTTATATTCATATTTTTAGTAATTTGTATTAATTTTTAAATTTTATTTTTTTTTTTTTAAATTACACTTTGTAATTCATGTGAAAAGCTCGTATTTATTAATAAGCAAAATAAATTCATTATCAATTTAATTGAAGTCGCAATTATTAAATACTTTTTATGTCAAATTCTATGAAATTCTAAAAAAAAAAAATGTAAATTCAAATTTATATACAATTAAATATTTTAAAAATAAATATAAAATGTAGACTTTATCAAAATTACATTTTAATTTACAATTTATGTGCATTGCTCAAAATTTATTGATTCGTGCATATCGCAAAAATAAAAAAAAAAATTTCATTGGATTTTCATACGCTCAATTTGCCTATCGACAACATTTTGTTGTTGTTGTGTGTTTTCGTCCGTTGTCAGTTACAATATTTAAAGGTCAGTTATGCTCAAAACAAAATGTCAATTTCCGACGACACATCAGAGAAGCCATAAAATCGTTTGGCAACACGCGTCGCGGTTTAAAAACCAATGTCAATAAATTTTCACTAGAACGAATTTATTGGTAAATCCTCCCAGAAATCCAGCGTGCAGCAAAAAGCAAGACAAGCCTTATAACAACAATGTGGGGCCAGCCAAGCAGGGGCCAGGGGCTAGGCCAGTGGCAGGCAGCAGCAATGGCAAAAACGGCAACGATTTAACTCGTTGACGACGCGGAAATTGGCGGCGCGTCTAAATGCCAATAAAGAACACATTTTGTCAGAAATGGTTTTAAGGCCAGGCCACAGTCAAGGAAGCGCCCGAACCGAAAGCCCAAGCCCAAGCCCAAGCGCAAGGCTCAACTCCCGATATAGCTTGAATAAAGTGTATGGGAAAAGAAGTCCTGGGCAAATTGAGCCAAGTGAGGCGCGCATCGTTTGGCGACAAAATAATGACATGAAATCGCATAATTTGTGCGACAAGGCGAGTCAAGAGAGAAAAAAAAAACCCCAAAAGGTTAGCTAAGGGTTAGCCCAAAAAACATCAATAGCAACAAAAACAAACAGCAACAGCAACAAGAACAACAACATGGAAGTAAAATTCAAGGAAGCAACATTCAAATTGCCTGATTTAGTAGTCGCTTGGGGGCCGCCAGCAGTCAACGTTGTGGCAGCGCGTCCAAGGAATAAAGCATGCTCTATGGATATGAAAATAGTACACATGTGACGACAGGGCGACAAAGTGGGGCAGCCTATAGTGCGCGTCGTTCAACTACGATGAGTTTTGTAACAACAAAAACAAGAATATAAATATAAAACTGTTCGGCAATAAAATTTGCGTAAATAGTCCAATTTGCATTGAATGTTGCTTTATTTATGGTAACTTTTCTTTTCTCTTGTTGGGGTCCAACAATTCAACACGCCAAAGAATGAATCACACACATTTCTTTTTGGCTATTGTTAAGATTTTCAATCTTTATTGTTGTTGCTGCTGCTGCTGCCTGTTGTTGCTATTGTTATTGTAAGTTGTGTTGTTGCTGAAGTGTAAATTTGCCAAATTTTTGTAAAGAAAAAAAAAAAAAATAGAGATGAAAACGAATATAAAATAAAAATAGCCCCAAGGAATATCAACAGCCAGAAATGGCAATAGCAATGACTATGGCAATGAGAATCTTACAATGCCACACAGACAGACATATTTCTCATCTTGAATTATCAACGGCAAATTTTGAAGGGATAAATGTGGCGCATATTTTGATAGCTGTCAAAATGGTTTTACGGGGGGCGCTCGCATTTCCTTTATCTCCCTCTCATTCTCTTTAGCTGATAAGAAATTGGCAAGGGCAACTTTTTGCCAGTCAAGACAACAGACTTTAGCATGAAAGAGAGCAGTCTAATTAATCGATCGAATCATGCATATATATAGAAATATATATACATGCGCGCAATTGTTCTGTTTTGTTGTTTTTAATTCGAAACTTTTTCCTTTATTTTTTTCGATTTTTATTTTTTTTTTTTTTGCCCAGACGAAAGCGCTTGAAAAAGTTTTCAACTCAAAGGCGAATAAATGCAATCAAGCCTTGCAATTAACAATCAATGCTTAAAACGCTGCCAATTAACAATTAACAACAGCAGCAAGCAGCAAGGTTCATGCCCATGCATACGCCCAATTCACTCTTTCTCTCTCTCTTTCTCTATGAAAAGTGGGCGTAAAGTTTAAACAAACTTTATAAGCGTAGAATTTAACATGATTTTCATGAATAAATGCGCTTAATAATTTATCAATTCCAATATGTAAATTATGTGCGTTGCGTTGCCGCGTCTCGTTTTGTATTTTTAGGTCAGCACGCAGGCAGCACTAATATATACACAATATCATTGAGGACGGACGAAAGGCCACTTTATCGATTGATGAATAACACGACACACACACACACACACACACAGAGAGAGAGACATATACATACTTTGCTTTCATTAGTCATTTTTCAAATATAAAATTGATATAAAAATTATTTAAAATTCACACGCAGCAAATAATTTCAATAGCCAACAGCCACGAAAAATGTTAAGCTAATTATAGGCACTTGATGTATATTTGGATATGAATATATATACATATATATATTATATATATATCTGTATATTTAGTGCTCTTGTCTCTATTGTCTATCAATTGTTGTGCGTTTTTATTTGTTATTTAAATTATTGTAATTAACTATGATTATTTTGCCTCTACTAATTGTTGAACGTATGAACAACACGCGGCAGTGTCGCGTTGCGTGTTTTTTTTTCCACTGCGAAGCAATTTTCAAACAATTAATAGAAAAGATTTAAATAGAAATTATACGCGACATGGCGTTATGCCACAAAAACTAAGTACAAGCAGCAAGCAGGTAATGTCATGAATGAATAGTACACAATCAACATACAGGCACGCACAACTCATACACTCAGATACTCATATACTCACGACACTCAAACACTCATTGAAGCTAACAGAGTTATTAGCTCGTTATCTTTCACACTTAATATTTACACAGTTGGCTGCTGAAAAGCGTTACACACACACACACACACACACGCAGATATACAACTTTATTTCGGCAGGCAGCCAGTTAAAACGTCAAGTAAAAATGAGAACATATCTGGCCAAAAAGCAAGAGAGGAAGAGAGAAGAAAGGGGGGGGGGGAGGAGATGTGCTGTACGGGTTTGTTGGGAAATTGTTGCCGCTTGTTGCTTGAAATTCAAACAATGTGTTGATGCCTTCACACCAAGCAAAACATGCATAATTAATATGCAAAAGAAACAAAAGCAACAACAGCAGCAGCAGCAACAACAACAACAACAACAACGGCAACAACAATAGCAGCAACAATAGCAGCAGCAGTAGCAGCAACTGCAAAAAGGCGCAACTTTCTGGCCAAGCTGGAAAATTGAAAGGGTTAGCATACTTTTTTGGGCATGTGGGGAAAGCAGGAGACGTACGAGGCATTAGACGACATTTTGCTGCTGCTCTGCTGCTGCTTCATTATTACAGCTTCCGCGTCAACATCATTTCCGCAAACAGCAACAACTACATGTACATACAGAGCGAGATAGACAGTATGAGAGAGATGGAGATACACACATACACAGACATTGTCGCCTCTTTCAGTATTATTATTGTTGTTGCTACTGCTGCTGCTGCTTTTGCTTTTGCTGTTATTTCCATGCATAATTCATATGTGAAAAGCAACAATAGGTGGCAAAGTAAACGAAGCAAATATATAACCTCAAACCTCGTTGTATGGCAATGAAAATGCTTTAATTGTGGCTCTCTCTCTCTCTCTCTCTCCCTGCCTAACATTCTGTCTCTTTCTCTTACAATCAGCCAACTACTTAACCAACACATTTGCATATTTCAATGCATGCAATTAGGCATGTTATGCAAAGGCAGCAGAGCAGGAGACACACAATGCTAGGAGGAGGCACGGGACAGAAGAAGGGCACGACCAACTGTCATGACTTGGCAGAAAGTTACATTTTTTTACTTCAACTTTTTTGACATTCACGTATTTTTTTTTTACATTTTTTGCAGCTGTTAAATATAAGCTTGAACATTTGTTTTTTTTTTTTTTCATTTTTAAAGCAAAATTTACTACAATTTTATTTTTTTCTTTTCTTTTTCTACATAGCAAAAGCACGTCACTTTACGGTCAATGGTCTGAGCGCTAATAACACGCTTCAGCAGCAACAATATAACCAGCAACAACAACAACAACAACAGCAGCAGCAGTTGCAGTCAACGACTGATACACGCAACATATACAACAATCCATACAATCCACAGCAACAACAACAACAACAACAGTCACAGCAACAGCAGCAACAACAACAACAACAACAACGTAACACACATCTATTTAAAGCATTGAATGCAACTGCTGCTGTTGGCGGCGGTGTCGGTGGCAATAACAGTTTGAATCATCCTTATGACTTTTCAAACTCATCATCATCATCGAATGCTAATAATGAACAACAAGGAGGATCATCATCATCAGAAGCAGAAAATGCTTTTCTAACTCATAATAACGGTGAGTTTTATATATTAATATGAGAAAGAAATTTATGCTGAATCAAATAAAATAATAAAATAATTATGAAAAAAAATAATATAATAAAAGAAAATATAATATAGAAAAAAAAAATATTTAAATAAAATGAATAAAATAAAAATACAAGCAATAAAATAAAAATAATAAAAAACAAAAATAAATAATAAAGATAAAAAGAAATAAATAAAGAAAATAAATATAATAAAATATAATATTGAAATAAATGATTTAACAATAAATAAAATAATCAAACAAAAATAAAAATAAAATTAATTAAAAATAATAATAAACAAAAATAAAAATGAAATATTGATATTGAATTATAAATTAAATTTTTGTAGCCCAACTCTCTTAGACCTGAACAGTTGCCTGTAATTATAAGCCCAACTATGCCGCTCGCTCGCTCTCTTTCTCTTCTTCCTTCTACTTTGCTTATTTATATCTTCAGTTTCTTTTACTTTTCATACTAACAAATTGAATTAAAGTTGCAGTAATTAAAACTTAAAAAACACAACATCCGTGATCTTAAGTAATATTTCTCACAGCGCGCGCGTCTAACAAATCAGAAAAAAAAAACAAGCAGTGAAATAAAGAGAAGTGAAACGCAGTGAAAAACTTGCTCACCTGTCTGCTATGCTGCCAGCTGGCCATAATTTGCACGCAATTTGCATTTCAAGTGGCCAATTTCAATCCCAGTACGAACTCAAACCCTTGTCTGGACCACTTAATGCTCAAGAGTTGGCCACTAGCCGCCTCTTGCTCTACCATTGCCTGTGCCTGAGCCTTTGCCTTTACCTTAACTTGACTCTGCCTTCTAATTACATCACAAAAAGGTGCTCATAGCTCAGCCTCATGCCAAGAGTGAGACAGAGAGACGCAGGGCGAGAGGCAGCAACTGGCAAAACTTGGCACCCAACGCTGCTGAGCTGACGCTGGCGGCAGTGAGTGAAATTTATGTGAGTGTTCATAATTTGTAAAAACAAAAACTGAATGAGAAACGGCAAGGTAACAGAGTGAGTGAGTGAGAAAGAGAGTGAGAGAGACAAGAGAGTCTTCTACAAGAATGCGTTTGTAGTCAGAGACAAGACGATGTGAGGTAAGAGAAAGGCTAAATAAGAGTTTGTTTAGCTGCATGAGGCGGAGGCGGCACACGGTGGCAACTACAACAAATTACAGGACAAACGACGCTTGGCTAAAGGTGTGGCAAACGTTAACTTTGAGATTTATGTGTTGCATTGAAATAGAATCAAAACTAAAGTAAACATACTTGCAACATGCTATGATAATTTCAATATTTTTGATTGAATTCGCAACAGAGAGAGAGAGAGAGAGAGAGAGAGAGAAAGTTGAAATAACATTTTAATTATAGTCATTGCCAGCCTGCTGCAAGTGTAACACTTGCCCCAAACACTTGATCTTCGATATCGATTTAGTCACTCAACACAAGAGACTCGAAGCTTAGCAGTAGCAGCAGCAGCAGCATCAGCAGAGTAAAGTTGCCGCCTTTTGTCGTTATCCACATTATCAACAAATCATTTGGGAATGGCCGTCGCCCCCTTGTAGTTGGCTACTTCTGGGGAGAAGGAAACTATAAAATGTGGCAAAGTGCAATTGCCGCAGAGGACAATGGCAGACGTAGACGCAGGGCAAAAGGCAGCAAACACGCCGCCAGTTATGCAATAAAAATCATTAAAAAATATAAAAATGAAAGCGCCGGCAAGTTAACAAGGCAGTCAAGCCTGCCATCTCTCTACCCTCTCTCTCTCTCTCAGCCTCTCTCACTCTATCTATTGTTGCCAATGAAGCCATGGCAAAATAAAAAGAGAAAAGAAAAAAAAAATGGAAAATCTTTTGCTGGCAACGCGTTGGGTAACAAGAAACTAAACGAGCACCAAGCGCCATAAACTTAAATCACGATTAAAAGTGTGATTATCCTTGTGGCGCTACAAATCGCCGCTGCAGCTGACAGAGCACAATGTGTGTGTGTGTGTGTGTGTGTGTGTGTGAGAGAGAGAGAGAGAGAAAGAGGGAAAGACAAGCAGACAACAGGCAGAGCACAACATCGTGCTGGCTGATGCTGCTGTTGCTGTTGCCGCTTCTAGTCGTTGTAGCTGTAGTTTGTTGTTGCAGTTGTCTGATTTTATATCTTTACAACCAGCCGCAGCACAGCAGCTGTGGATGTGTATACAGAAAGCACAGACTTTGAAGTCTCTGTATGAGACTGTGAGGAGACTGTGAGTAGTCTGTGAGGCAGTTGCCGCTGTTGCCTTTGTTATGTTCGTGTGTTTTGTTTTGTGTCTCAGCGCCACACACTTTTCTCCAAGTAGTTTATGCCACCCACATGGCAGAAGATGTCGAAGTATCAACAGCTAAAACTACATTGCAACAACACACAGACACAGACACAAACATACACCGAGAGAGAGAGAGACACACATGAGTGGAGGCAATCAACATTTTAAAGTTCATATTAAAGACAAGTCGTTAAAATTGTAGCCAAATGTTTTGTAGCTGATTACAGCTTAGAAAAAAGAATAAAAAAACCTTTTTTTTTTTTTTAGGCAATCAAAAGTCCGAGAAATGTTTCACTCTCACAGACTGTGATTGAAAATCCTTTAAGGGTTAAGTGCATCGAATCGTATAAAACACAGCCAGCAAGCAAGCAAAAACTATAAATAAACTGAAATTAAATCCTTTTCTTTCTTTCTTTTTCGATCATTTATTTGTCCCTTGTTTGGACTATAATATCATATTATTAGCACTCGCATTTTAAATAAGTATGTACAAAAAAAAAAAAATGAACGAGAGGGAGAGGGAGAAAGAGAAATCAAAGCACAATTCGACTATTTTTGCTACTTCATCGTCGTTACTCTTGTCCAGCAACGACAACAGTGAGTTGTCCATCAATTGTTTTGCTAGACCATTTTACTGACCCTCCCCCCCTTCTTCCTAAGCTGTCAATTTTGTTGCTATAGATTTTTGCCAAAGCACAAGAAGAAGCAGCACTGCCTCGATTTCAGTGCAAATACAAACAAAAACGAAATGCAAATAAACAAAAGGCAAAGAGAGAGGCGGCCAGGCCTATAAAACAAAGGAGCATTCGGGGTTGTACGCCAGGCCCGCTCGGTCGGTCTACGGCTTATCAGAATTGACCCATCACACAAGCCAAAAAGGACTGTCTGTCCGTCTGTCTGCCTCTGCCTACTATCTGTCTGTCTGTTTGGTTTGCCTGTCTGTCTGTTCGGCATTTTAACCCCCATCGATTCTGGCATTGGACAATTGACTCTCGTATTTCAGTGATGAACTTAACTTATGTCAAAATATGCGATAAGTAATCCTTTTCGGCTTTAACACAGTCTTCTACACTCGTTTCCCTCTTTCTCAGTCCACTGCCCAATGTCCAAAGTCCTCCCACCTTTCCCAGACAACGCAGCTGCACTTGTCTATTTCGTTTCCCCCTTTTCATCCAAGTCTTGGACCTGTGTAAATATTTTGTTTCTTGTGATAATTTTATCGGGGGGCTTTCTTTGGGTTAATGCCATTTGGCATTTGCCATTTTTGTACATTTGTCACGAAATCTAAAAACAAAAAGTTTATTTATGTTTTCCTTCGGCTGCTAATGAATTGTCGCAACAGCAACGATTTTTCTTCGCTCTTAACAAGATTGAAAGTTGCTCAAATGATTCTTTAGTTTCTTAGAAATATTAGATCAATTTTTCGACAGTTAGAAATATTTCAAAGAATTTTACAATATTTATACCCGGCACTTTTCTTTGTAATAGTAAACTTTCTTTAGCAATTGTTTTCAGTGTAGTATTTTCTCGCTTAAACATAACAATTTCATGCTTCCGCTTAATCATATATCCTGCACATCCGTCCCGTTCACTATAACACTCAAGGAATGAGACAACTCTGTATCGAGTGTATTTACACAGAGTAGAGAAGATTCATCTACTGCCATCAGTCTCAGCCCTATGGTCATGTCATCAACCTTAGGCAACCTTCTGGTAAACATTTTTGAGCAAAACAGGATAACAGGAAAACCCTCTAACCCCCCACAACAGAATACAGTGTCGACTGTGTCGAGATTCTCAATTAGGATAATCTTCGAATGACTACGCAAATATTGGCAAAATTCGAAAATTCGCTGCGGACATTTTCAGTTGAACGATTTGGATACGGATACGGTTACGGACACACAGATTTCGGTCATTGCATTTGGACATTGAAGAAAAGTCATTGCATGGCATGCATGCATGGTGTTCCTGGTTCTGGTATATACTACAGTACCAGAGGGGAAATCCCCACTCATTGTACTGTAAAACTGTTTGTTTTCGATTGTAACTGTTGTTATTGTTGTTGTTGTTGAGGCATTGCAAAATGCTGTGTGGCTGATACTCAGTGTCTACTCTCTGTATCCCCGCTCTTGTCTCTTGTGTTTTTTTTTTCTGGCACATAAAATTTTCCGTATTGTCAGATGAAATGCGTCTCCTGGGGGCTGACTCTGCCAGCCTGCCTGCCTGCATGATTGGGAGGGTTTTCCAATGTCTCTCTTTCTGAATGTATGTATTTGTGTGTGTTATGGGGGCGCGATAGGGCAAGCGGGGTGCGAGCACTGCCCTCTATTATATGCGCATAAAAATAAATTTCAAGACTTTATTATGCCCATGTACTCTTCATTCTCGATGTGTGTGCAATTGTCCGTGTATCTGTTTGTGTGTCTGTGTGTGTGTGTGTGTGTTTTTAGAGGGAGCCAAAGTGAAACTTGCAATTGCAATAGCCATAGCCATAGCCATATAGTCATAGCCATACAGTCATAGCTTTTGCTATTTCTGCCAACTGGTTGGTTGGGGGTTGCAATTGTAAGGGTCGCGTTTTGCATTTGTTTGTTCATCGTATATATGTACACTGCAAAAACTTGTGTTTAATTTATTTTGTTTTTTTTCTTTTACATTTTTTTTTTTGCTTTTGCTTCTTTTGCAAATGTTCAATTAAATAAAATACAGAGCGAAAGAGATAACGCTTCATTGAGTTTCATTGTATTGAAAATGATTTTATTTCGCTTTTAGCTTAGAGCTTTTAGCCATTTTTAGCCATTGATATAAAGTCATTTCGCATTTGTTGAAAACTTCATCAAATTGATAAGTTTTGCCAAAATAAGAAAAAAATAAAAATAAAACTAAACTTGATAAATTTTCTATTGTGCCAAAATCGCACATTGTGCTGGCATATTGTCCAATCGTGTGTGTGACCTGCCAAATCAACAAAGTTCATTGGAGCACAACCGACCACCGCCGCCTACTACTCAGAGAGACACCGAGAAAAAAAACTTACTTATCCGGCAGCAGCAACAGGAGCGAGAAAGCAGGCAAACAAAATGACAGTTTGATGCACTAAAAACTTGCAATTGTGAAGTGAAATTCCGCCTCAATTTATAAAGAAAACTGCCGCCACATTGACTACGGCGGAACGAAAAAAAAAATGCTTAGCCGTGCAAACGAAAAGTTCGATTTAGAAGTAAAGTGTATGTTATATAAAAACAGAGCTCTGCTGAGCTAAACTATGAGAGCCAAAGATGCTCTTATTGATAAAGTAATCTTTGTGCTCAGTAAGTGCACACAAAGTATTATGCATTCACATTCGTTTGCTACAAACTGCAAAACATTTGCAATTGTTGTATGCAACTGTAATTTCTATAATGTCAAGCACATTACATTGAAGATGATAAACTTGATGATGATGTCTATGAGATGATGATGATGATGATGATGAAGAAGAGAAGCATCAGAGTTTAGGCTTGAACTTTAAGCTTCATCTTAAAATTCACATGACACTCTCAAGCATCTTCAAGCACTTGAACATGCCTTTTGGCTGGCCGCTTGTCAAGTGGGGCAAATTGTGGTCAGGCCATTATAACTTATAAGTTTGCTTTATTCATCTGTCTGTCTGTCTGTCTGTCTGTCTCTATCTCTCTCTCACACACACACAAACACACAAAATCACATTCACTCTTGGTTGCTGTCGTTCAAGTGGCGGTTGGTAAAATTTTTCGACTTGCAATTTTCAAATGAAATTCTACATTGACATCGTATATCAATTTAAATCAAATGAAGTGCACTTTTTGTTCAGCCCGACTTGCCACTGCCACACTACGTACCACACTGTCATTGCACTCGAACAAATCTGCTCTAAAATATTTACAGAGAGAGAGAGAGAAAACATTTGGCACAAAAGTTCAGGCTGCTCAGGCCGGAAAGCAGTGAAGCGTGAGCGTGTCCTTTAAATGCTTACTTCTAAAAAGTGCCATCAACTTTAGCATAGTTTAAGCTGCTGCTGCTGCTGTTGTTGTTGTTGCTACTGTTATTGTAGTTGTTGACATAGTTTCTAGTTGTGCTGCCTGCAGCAAGTCGCCTAGTTTGGCACGTGTTAAAGTTTCTGCTGGAATTAGAATTCGAATTAGATTTTTCCTTTCGTTCTGTAGCTGAAGCTCAAGCTGAGGCTAAAGTTGGAGTTAGAGTTAGAGTTGTCCAGTTAAAGTTGACTATGCTTGAGCTGCAAGCTCATTACGTGTGCAGCAGCTCAATGATGTGACAACTTGCTGCTGCTGCTACTGTTGACCAAATTAAAATTTTTCCTGCGCGAAAGTATGCAACAGCACGACGAGCAGTGCGGAAGTGAAAAAGCAAAGGGGATTACAAACGAGCCAAACACCTGACCAATTTGTGAGCTAGCAACACGCCAACGCCTCCGCCCACCCACTAGGCAAGGCAACAGTGCCAGCAATTTAATGAGCTGCCATTTATATAAAAAGGAGCAAAGTGGTTTGCTGTGTGTGCGAGTGTGTGTGTATAGATGTATGTGTGTAGATGATGCTGGCCAAAAGGTAAAGGTAGCCAAATATTTAGCAACATTGCGGGGTAGAGCACATACACGCAGCAGCAGTTAGCTACAGATAGACAGAACGACAAAAAAAATATGCGAAAGAGAGAGTGAGAGTGAGGGAGAAGAAGAAGAAGGAGCACACACCTAAGGGTACTTGGGGCATGGACATTCACATGAATGCTGCCACGACAGCCACGAGTAGCGAGTCTGTGATTCATGCAACTCGCACAGCATAGCAGCAGCAGTGGCAACAGCAACAGCAAAAGCAGCAGCAGCAGCAGCTGCCCATAAAAATGGCTTAAAATGATCATCATAAATGTTGAGTGAGCAAATATTGCAATAAAAGTAAATGACTGAAGGACGTCGTAAAATATTTATACGTGATGCACATACACATACACACGCAGAGAAAAAGAAAAAAAAAAAAAACAGACAGACACACACACACACACACGTTGACACGCATAAACACATATACATATACATATATAAAATGAAGAGCAACGAAAGGAGAATATCATAAAAAAAAGCGAATCGTGGCGGAAAATTAAGGCAACAATTGAGCAAGTCGAGCAAAAAAGTGCTAAGCATGCAGAAAAGTATATGATAGCATAGGAAGAAAGAAAAAGTGACAGAGAGAGAGAGAGAGAGAGAGAAACGAATAAAAAATTTGACCTAATGACAAGTTTTTGAAGATCCAGGTAAACAAATTGAAAGCATGATGATGACACTGACACAAGGGGGGACACCCTTGCCAATATATTATCAACTCAAGTATCAGTCGACAGAGACAGCAACAGCTAAAGAGAAAAAGAGAGAGACAGTAATAGTGACAGTTCATTTATAGTGCCGTTTATGGTAGAAATTTTGTTATAAACTTAATTTTATGATAGCAGCCGTGCGCTACAATCAACTCATACTATCAAAGCTTTAACACAGCTATGCTCTCTCGTTATTCGAGCAAAAAGCTGAACCATAAAAAGCCATATGAAAGCACCAGCACCAGCAGCAAACTAGCAGCAGCAACTAGCAACCATAAAACTGTTTACTACTGCACTACAGCAGCATATACAGCGCCTACAAATAGCTAACGGAAATCGAGAAAATGTTTCTAGCAATGCAAAAGTATTTGCACATTTAATCTACAATTTCCCCATGAGTATCATTAAAAATAAATGCATATAATTATTGAATAAATCACAAAAAAAAGGAAAATATAAAATATTTTATTGCAAAATTTCGTTGAGAAAAAAAGAGTTTGAAAATTTGCAAACGCAAACTGATTGAAAATTCCAACGCTCGAACTCGAACTCGATTCACATTTATGTTGTGCAACTTCAACATTGCTCAACATTGCTTCAATGTTATTCAAAGTTGCCTTATGCGCTGCTGCTGCTGCTGCTGCTAGTGCTGCTACCCCAAATATGAAACGGGGTTGTCTTTCGTTCACTCTCTTTCCCTCTCTTGCTCTCTCTCTCTTAACTTCCCCTGCTGTATGCTCACTGCTGTTACTTTGCAGAAGTTTCGTCAAGTTATGAAAGCTACCCCTCTTATTATCTGAGGGGAAATTAGATAATGTTAACTAACATTACATTTTTATTAACATTAGCAGCAGTAGCAGGACTGTGCTTAACAGCCATAACAAGTATACGTTAACAGCGCATAACTAACGGTTTTTCAAAAGCTTTTGCTGTTAAGCCGTTTTCTTTTTGCAGACTATTAACATTGCCACTGCATTCAATTGTTGCAACAACAAGCATCACAGCATTACACCAGCTACAAAAAGTTGCATATCATTACAATCTGCAGTCAAAAATTCAATTCAAAACAAGTAGGGAAGGCTACAGTCGGGTGCACCCGACAGTAAAATACCCTGTACCCTTGAATAAAATGTAACTATTCTTATGTTATGTACCGAAAAAAAATCGGATCTTTTGTTAAATCATTGCATGTAGAATAGTGAAATTGCTTCTGACATAAATTTTAATTTCTTAGTAAAATATTTGCGTAAAATGATAGATTTCACTCACAGTTACTTCTTGTTTATATAATATTATTTATTTTGTTGTGACTAAAACAAAAGAATGCATACAAATATATATAAATTTATATATATGTATATATAGCTCGTGCTAACGCACTCGCCAATATTTAAGCTAATTATATTATAATATAATATAATATAATATATATAATATAATATATATATATTATAATATAATATAATTAGCTTAAAATTGGCGAGTGCGTAAGCACGAGCTATATATACATATATATAAATTTATATATATTTGTATGCATTCTTTTGTTTTAGTCACAACAAAATAAATAATATTATATAAACAAGAAGTAACTGTGAGTGAAATCTATCATTTTACGCAAATATTTTACTAAGAAATTAAAATTTAAGTCAGAAGCAATTTCACTATTCTACATGCAATGATTTAACAAAAGATCCGAATTTTTTTTTCGGTACATAACATAAGAATAGTTACATTTTATTCAAGGGTACAGGGTATTTTACTGTCGGGTGCACCCGACTGTAGCCTTCCCTACTTGTTTTGAATTGAATTTTTGACTGCAGATTGTAATGATATGCAACTTTTTGTAGCTGGTGTAATGCTGTGATGCTTGTTGTTGCAACAATTGAATGCAGTGGCAATGTTAATAGTCTGCAAAAAGAAAACGGCTTAACAGCAAAAGCTTTTGAAAAACCGTTAGTTATGCGCTGTTAACGTATACTTGTTATGGCTGTTAAGCACAGTCCTGCTACTGCTGCTAATGTTAATAAAAATGTAATGTTAGTTAACATTATCTAATTTCCCCTCAGATAATAAGAGGGGTAGCTTTCATAACTTGACGAAACTTCTGCAAAGTAACAGCAGTGAGCATACAGCAGGGGAAGTTAAGAGAGAGAGAGCAAGAGAGGGAAAGAGAGTGAACGAAAGACAACCCCGTTTCATATTTGGGGTAGCAGCACTAGCAGCAGCAGCAGCAGCAGCGCATAAGGCAACTTTGAATAACATTGAAGCAATGTTGAGCAATGTTGAAGTTGCACAACATAAATGTGAATCGAGTTCGAGTTCGAGCGTTGGAATTTTCAATCAGTTTGCGTTTGCAAATTTTCAAACTCTTTTTTTCTCAACGAAATTTTGCAATAAAATATTTTATATTTTCCTTTTTTTTGTGATTTATTCAATAATTATATGCATTTATTTTTAATGATACTCATGGGAAATTGTAGATTAAATGTGCAAATACTTTTGCATTGCTAGAAACATTTTCTCGATTTCCGTTAGCTATTTGTAGGCGCTGTATATGCTGCTGTAGTGCAGTAGTAAACAGTTTTATGGTTGCTAGTTGCTGCTGCTAGTTTGCTGCTGGTGCTGGTGCTTTCATATGGCTTTTTATGTTCAGCTTTTTGCTCGAATAACGAGAGAGCATAGCTCAGTGTTAAAGCTTTGATAGTATGAGTTGATTGTAGCGCACGGCTGCTATCATAAAATTAAGTTTATAACAAAATTTCTACCATAAACGGCACTATAAATGAACTGTCACTATTACTGTCTCTCTCTTTTTCTCTTTAGCTGTTGCTGTCTCTGTCGACTGATACTTGAGTTGATAATATATTGGCAAGGGTGTCCCCCCTTGTGTCAGTGTCATCATCATGCTTTCAATTTGTTTACCTGGATCTTCAAAAACTTGTCATTAGGTCAAATTTTTTATTCGTTTCTCTCTCTCTCTCTCTCTCTCTGTCACTTTTTCTTTCTTCCTATGCTATCATATACTTTTCTGCATGCTTAGCACTTTTTTGCTCGACTTGCTCAATTGTTGCCTTAATTTTCCGCCACGATTCGCTTTTTTTTATGATATTCTCCTTTCGTTGCTCTTCATTTTATATATGTATATGTATATGTGTTATACATGCGTGTCAACATGTGTGTGTGTGTGTGTGTCTGTCTGTTTTTTTTTTTTTCTTTTTCTCTACTGCGTGTGTATGTGTATGTGCATCGCGTAATAAATATTTTACGATGTCCTTCAGTCATTTACTTTTACTGCAATATTTGCTCACTCAACATTTCACGCTGATCAATTTAAGCCATGTTCACGGGCATGCTGCGGCAGCTGCTGCTGTTGTCTGTTGCTGTTGCCACTGCTGCTGGCCTATGCTGTGCGAGTTGCGTGAATCACAGACTCGCTACTCGTGGCTGTCGTGGCAGCATTCATGTGAATGTCCATGCCCCAAGTACCCTTAGGTGTGTGCTCCTTCTTCTTCTTCTCCCTCACTCTCACTCTCTCTTTCGCATATTTTTTTTGTCGTTCTGTCTATCTGTAGCTAACTGCTGCTGCGTGTATGTGCTCTACCCCGCAATGTTGCTAAATATTTGGCTACCTTTACCTTTTGGCCAGCATCATCTACACACATACATCTATACACACACACTCGCACACACAGCAAACCACTTTGCTCCTTTTTATATAAATGGCAGCTCATTAAATTGCTGGCACTGTTGCCTTGCCTAGTGGGTGGGCGGAGGCGTTGGCGTGTTGCTAGCTCACAAATTGGTCAGGTGTTTGGCTCGTTTGTAATCCCCTTTGCTTTTTCACTTCCGCACTGCTCGTCGTGCTGTTGCATACTTTCGCGCAGGAAAAATTTTAATTTGGTCAACAGTAGCAGCAGCAGCAAGTTGTCACATCATTGAGCTGCTGCACACGTAATGAGCTTGCAGCTCAAGCATAGTCAACTTTAACTGGACAACTCTAACTCTAACTCCAACTTTAGCCTCAGCTTGAGCTTCAGCTACAGAACGAAAGGAAAAATCTAATTCGAATTCTAATTCCAGCAGAAACTTTAACACGTGCCAAACTAGGCGACTTGCTGCAGGCAGCACAACTAGAAACTATGTCAACAACTACAATAACAGTAGCAACAACAACAACAGCAGCAGCAGCAGCTTAAACTATGCTAAAGTTGATGGCACTTTTTAGAAGTAAGCATTTAAAGGACACGCTCACGCTTCACTGCTTTCCGGCCTGAGCAGCCTGAACTTTTGTGCCAAATGTTTTCTCTCTCTCTCTCTGTAAATATTTTAGAGCAGATTTGTTCGAGTGCAATGACAGTGTGGTACGTAGTGTGGCAGTGGCAAGTCGGGCTGAACAAAAAGTGCACTTCATTTGATTTAAATTGATATACGATGTCAATGTAGAATTTCATTTGAAAATTGCAAGTCGAAAAATTTTACCAACCGCCACTTGAACGACAGCAACCAAGAGTGAATGTGATTTTGTGTGTTTGTGTGTGTGTGAGAGAGAGATAGAGACAGACAGACAGACAGACAGACAGACAGATGAATAAAGCAAACTTATAAGTTATAATGGCCTGACCACAATTTGCCCCACTTGACAAGCGGCCAGCCAAAAGGCATGTTCAAGTGCTTGAAGATGCTTGAGAGTGTCATGTGAATTTTAAGATGAAGCTTAAAGTTCAAGCCTAAACTCTGATGCTTCTCTTCTTCATCATAATCATCATCATCATCTCGATAGACATCATCATCAAGGTTATCATCTTCAATGTGTGATGTGCTTGACATTATAGAAATTACAGTTGCATACAACAATTGCAAATGTTTTGCAGTTTGTAGCAAACGAATGTGAATGCATAATACTTTGTGTGCACTTACTGAGCACAAAGATTACTTTATCAATAAGAGCATCTTTGGCTCTCATAGTTTAGCTCAGCAGAGCTCTGTTTTTATATAACATACTTTACTTCTAAATCGAACTTTTTCGTTTGCACGGCTAAGCATTTTTTTTTTGCGTTCCGCCGTAGTCAATGTGGCGGCAGATTTCTTATAAATTGAGGCGGAATTTCACTTCACAATTGCAAGTTTTTAGTGCATCAAACTGTCATTTTGTTTGCCTGCTTTCTCGCTCCTGTTGCTGCTGCCGGATAAGTAAGTTTTTTTTTTCTCAGTGTCTCCCTCTCCAGTAGTAGGCGGCAGTGAGACTTTATTTGGCAGGCAGCAAGATTGGACAATGTGCCTGGCACTAGAAAATTTATCAAGTTTAGTTTTATTTTTATTTTTTTCTTATTTTGGCAAAACTTATCAATTTGATGAAGTTATCAACAAATGCGAAATGACTTTATATCAATGGCTAAAAATGGCTAAAAGCTCTAAGCTAAAAGCGAAATAAAATCATTTTCAATACAATGAAACTCAATGAAGCGTTATCTCTTTCGCTCTGTATTTTATTTAATTGAACATTTGCAAAAGAAGCAAAAGCAAAAAAAAAAATGTAAAAGAAAAAAAACAAAATAAATTAAACACAAGTTTTTGCAGTGTACATATATACGATGAACAAACAAATGCAAAACGCGACCCTTACAATTGCAACCCCCAACCAACCAGTTGGCAGTAATAGCAAAAGCTATGACTGTATGGCTATGACTATATGGCTATGGCTATGGCTATTGCAATTGCAAGTTTCACTTTGGCTCCCTCTAAAAACACAGACACACAAACAGACACACAGACAGATACACGGACAATTGCACACACATCGAGAATGAAGAGTACATGGGCATAATAAAGTCTTGAAATTTATTTTTATGCGCATATAATAGAGGGCAGTGCTCGCACCCCGCTTGCCCTATCGCGCCCCCATAACACACACAAATACATACATTCAGAAAGAGAGACATTGGAAAACCCTCCCAATCATGCAGGCAGGCAGGCTGGCAGAGTCAGCCCCCAGGAGACGCATTTCATCTGACAATACGGAAAATTTTATGTGCCAGAAAAAAAAAAACACAAGAGACAAGAGCGGGGATACAGAGAGTAGACACTGAGTATCAGCCACACAGCATTTTGCAATGCCTCAACAACAACAACAATAACAACAGTTACAATCGAAAACAAACAGTTTTACAGTACAATGAGTGGGGATTTCCCCCTCTGGGTACTGTAGTATACCCAAAGTTTCAGGAACACCATGCATGCATGCCATACAATAACTTTCTTCAACCAAAATCTGTGCTGTACCAGTAACCATTATCCATTATCCAAATCATTACTCAACTGAAAATGCTCCACAGCGAATTTTCAAATTTTCAATATTTGCATAGTCCAGTTCAAAAATTTATGCCTAATTGAGAATCTGATAGACACTGTATTGTGTTGCTGAGTTTTCCCCTGTTATATACTGTTTTGCTCAAAAATGTTTCAGAAGGTTGCCTAAGGTTGAGTGGGATAACCACAGGCAGCTGATGGCAGTAGATGAATCTTCTGCTGTAAATCTCACTACAATCTCTCCATATATGCCTTAGAAACAGGAACAGGATGTGCAGGGATTATATATCAATTACACAGCGGAGGGTTAACATAACAAATGCTTATGTTAAGCGAGATATTACTACACTGAAAACAATTGCTGAAAAGAAAGTTTACTATTTCAAAGAAAAGTGCATATTTGTGAAGAATCCTTTGAACTGTGAAAAATAATGATATATTTCTAAGAAACTAGAAAGAATCATTTCAGAGCAACTTTCCAAATATTTCTCAGCAAAGAAGAATACATTCTTCTGGGAGACAAGGATTCATTAGGCCCAAAGGGCACTGATTAAACTTTTTGTTTTTTTTTGAGATTTCAGTGACAAATGTACAAAAATGGGCAAATGCAATGACAGATAACCCAAAGAAAGCCCCAAACATATGGCCAGAAAACAAATATTTAGCAGTTAGAGACTTTTCCAGAATGAGAAGGAAATTGAATAAGAACAAGTGCCACACTGGGAAAGCATCAGGAGGGCTTCATGGGGCAGTGGACTAATAGAAAGAGGGAAACGAGTGTAGAAGACTGTGTTTAAAGCCAAAAGGATTACTTATCACATATTTTGACATAAGTTAAGATTCATCACTGGAAAATACAAGGATATTGTTCCAATGCCAGAATCGATGAGGCATAAATCCCCAAACAGAGCAGACAGGCAAACCAAACAGACAGACAAATCCAACAGAGGCAGAGGCAGACAGACAGACAGACAGTCCTTTTAGGGCTTATATAGTACTAGAATCTGATAACCATAAACCTCAACAACAGGCCTGGCGTACGACCCCGAATGTATGGCCTCGGCCACCTTCCTTTCCTTTTGCTTATTTTGAGTTTTTGTTTTATTACATGAAAACTAGCTCTTGTGCCTTGGCAATTCTAAGTACACAACAAAATTGACAGCTTAAGGGGGAGGGTGCATGAAAATGGTCTCACAAAACAACCGTTTCTGAGTATTCTAAGTTAACAGGATGAAGTAGCAAAAATAGTCGAATTGTGCTTTGATTTCTCTTTCTCCCTCTCCCTCTCGTTCATTTCTCTTTTTTTGTACATACTTATTTAAAATGCGAGTGCTAATAATATGATATTATAGTCCAAACAAGGGACAAATAAATGATCGAAAAAGAAAGAAAGAAAAGGATTTAATTTCAGTTTATTTATAGTTTTTGCTTGCTTGCTGGCTGTGTTTTATACGATTCGATGCACTTAACCCTTAAAGGATTTTCAATCACAGTCTGTGAGAGTGAAACATTTCTCGGACTTTTGATTGCCTAAAAAAAAAAAAAAGGTTTTTTTATTCTTTTTTCTAAGCTGTAATCAGCTACAAAACATTTGGCTACAATTTTAACGACTTGTCTTTAATATGAACTTTAAAATGTTAATTGCCTGCCACTCATGTGTGTCTCTCTCTCTCTCGGTCTATGTTTATGATCATGTATCTGATGTGTTGTCGCAATGTACGTTTTAGCTGTTAATCTTCGACATCTTCTGCCGTGTGGGTGGCATGAACTACTTGAGAAGAGTCTGTGGCGCTGAGACACAAAACAAAACACACAAACATAACAAAGGCAGACACGGCAACTGCCTCACAGGCATCACAGGCGCCTCGTCTCGTCACGGTCTCATACCGAGACTTCAAAGTCTGTGCTTCTCGTATACACATCCACAGCTCTGTGCTGCGGCTGGTTGTAAAGATATAAAATCAGACAACTGCAACAACAAACTACAGCTACAACGACTAGAAGCGGCAACAGCAACAGCAGCATCAGCCAGCACGATGTTGTGCTCTGCCTGTTGTCTGCTTGTCTTTCCCTCTTTCTCTCTCTCTCTCTCTCACACACACACACACACACACACACACACATTGTGCTCTGTCAGCTGCAGCGGCGATTTGTGGCGCCACAAGGATAATCACACTTTTAATCGTGATTTAAGTTTATGGCGCTTGGTGCTCGTTTAGTTTCTTGTTACCCAACGCGTTGCCAGCAAAAGATTTTCCATTTTTTTTTTCTTTTCTCTTTTTATTTTGCCATGGCTTCATTGGCAACAATAGATAGAGTGAGAGAGGCTGAGAGAGAGAGAGAGGGTAGAGAGATGGCAGGCTTGACTGCCTTGTTAACTTGCCGGCGCTTTCATTTTTATATTTTTTAATGATTTTTATTGCATAACTGGCGGCGTGTTTGCTGCCTTTTGCCCTGCGTCTACGTCTGCCATTGTCCTCTGCGGCAATTGCACTTTGCCACATTTTATAGTTTCCTTCTCCCCAGAAGTAGCCAACTACAAGGGGGCGACGGCCATTCCCAAATGATTTGTTGATAATGTGGATAACGACAAAAGGCGGCAACTTTACTCTGCTGATGCTGCTGCTGCTGCTACTGCTAAGCTTCGAGTCTCTTGTGTTGAGTGACTAAATCGATATCGAAGATCAAGTGTTTGGGGCAAGTGTTACACTTGCAGCAGGCTGGCAATGACTATAATTAAAATGTTATTTCAACTCTCTCTCTCTCTCTCTCTCTCTCTGTTGCGAATTCAATCAAAAATATTGAAATTATCATAGCATGTTGCAAGTATGTTTACTTTAGTTTTGATTCTATTTCAATGCAACACATAAATCTCAAAGTTAACGTTTGCCACACCTTTAGCCAAGCGTCGTTTGTCCTGTAATTTGTTGTAGTTGCCACCGTGTGCCGCCTCCGCCTCATGCAGCTAAACAAACTCTTATTTAGCCTTTCTCTTACCTCACATCGTCTTGTCTCTGACTACAAACGCATTCTTGTAGAAGACTCTCTTGTCTCTCTCACTCTCTTTCTCACTCACTCACTCTGTTACCTTGCCGTTTCTCATTCAGTTTTTGTTTTTACAAATTATGAACACTCACATAAATTTCACTCACTGCCGCCAGCGTCAGCTCAGCAGCGTTGGGTGCCAAGTTTTGCCAGTTGCTGCCTCTCGCCCTGCGTCTCTCTGTCTCACTCTTGGCATGAGGCTGAGCTATGAGCACCTTTTTGTGATGTAATTAGAAGGCAGAGTCAAGTTAAGGTAAAGGCAAAGGCTCAGGCACAGGCAATGGTAGAGCAAGAGGCGGCTAGTGGCCAACTCTTGAGCATTAAGTGGTCCAGACAAGGGTTTGAGTTCGTACTGGGATTGAAATTGGCCACTTGAAATGCAAATTGCGTGCAAATTATGGCCAGCTGGCAGCATAGCAGACAGGTGAGCAAGTTTTTCACTGCGTTTCACTTCTCTTTATTTCACTGCTTGTTTTTTTTTTCTGATTTGTTAGACGCGCGCGCTGTGAGAAATATTACTTAAGATCACGGATGTTGTGTTTTTTAAGTTTTAATTACTGCAACTTTAATTCAATTTGTTAGTATGAAAAGTAAAAGAAACTGAAGATATAAATAAGCAAAGTAGAAGGAAGAAGAGAAAGAGAGCGAGCGAGCGGCATAGTTGGGCTTATAATTACAGGCAACTGTTCAGGTCTAAGAGAGTTGGGCTACAAAAATTTAATTTATAATTCAATATCAATATTTCATTTTTATTTTTGTTTATTATTATTTTTAATTAATTTTATTTTTATTTTTGTTTGATTATTTTATTTATTGTTAAATCATTTATTTCAATATTATATTTTATTATATTTATTTTCTTTATTTATTTCTTTTTATCTTTATTATTTATTTTTGTTTTTTATTATTTTTATTTTATTGCTTGTATTTTTATTTTATTCATTTTATTTAAATATTTTTTTTTTCTATATTATATTTTCTTTTATTATATTATTTTTTTTCATAATTATTTTATTATTTTATTTGATTCAGCATAAATTTCTTTCTCATATTAATATATAAAACTCACCGTTATTATGAGTTAGAAAAGCATTTTCTGCTTCTGATGATGATGATCCTCCTTGTTGTTCATTATTAGCATTCGATGATGATGATGAGTTTGAAAAGTCATAAGGATGATTCAAACTGTTATTGCCACCGACACCGCCGCCAACAGCAGCAGTTGCATTCAATGCTTTAAATAGATGTGTGTTACGTTGTTGTTGTTGTTGTTGTTGCTGCTGTTGCTGTGACTGTTGTTGTTGTTGTTGTTGCTGTGGATTGTATGGATTGTTGTATATGTTGCGTGTATCAGTCGTTGACTGCAACTGCTGCTGCTGTTGTTGTTGTTGTTGTTGCTGGTTATATTGTTGCTGCTGAAGCGTGTTATTAGCGCTCAGACCATTGACCGTAAAGTGACGTGCTTTTGCTATGTAGAAAAAGAAAAGAAAAAAATAAAATTGTAGTAAATTTTGCTTTAAAAATGAAAAAAAAAAAAAACAAATGTTCAAGCTTATATTTAACAGCTGCAAAAAATGTAAAAAAAAAATACGTGAATGTCAAAAAAGTTGAAGTAAAAAAATGTAACTTTCTGCCAAGTCATGACAGTTGGTCGTGCCCTTCTTCTGTCCCGTGCCTCCTCCTAGCATTGTGTGTCTCCTGCTCTGCTGCCTTTGCATAACATGCCTAATTGCATGCATTGAAATATGCAAATGTGTTGGTTAAGTAGTTGGCTGATTGTAAGAGAAAGAGACAGAATGTTAGGCAGGGAGAGAGAGAGAGAGAGAGAGCCACAATTAAAGCATTTTCATTGCCATACAACGAGGTTTGAGGTTATATATTTGCTTCGTTTACTTTGCCACCTATTGTTGCTGTTCACATATGAATTATGCATGGAAATAACAGCAAAAGCAAAAGCAGCAGCAGCAGTAGCAACAACAATAATAATACTGAAAGAGGCGACAATGTCTGTGTATGTGTGTATCTCCATCTCTCTCATACTGTCTATCTCGCTCTGTATGTACATGTAGTTGTTGCTGTTTGCGGAAATGATGTTGACGCGGAAGCTGTAATAATGAAGCAGCAGCAGAGCAGCAGCAAAATGTCGTCTAATGCCTCGTACGTCTCCTGCTTTCCCCACATGCCCAAAAAAGTATGCTAACCCTTTCAATTTTCCAGCTTGGCCAGAAAGTTGCGCCTTTTTGCAGTTGCTGCTACTGCTGCTGCTATTGTTGCTGCTATTGTTGTTGCCGTTGTTGTTGTTGTTGTTGTTGCTGCTGCTGCTGTTGTTGCTTTTGTTTCTTTTGCATATTAATTATGCATGTTTTGCTTGGTGTGAAGGCATCAACACATTGTTTGAATTTCAAGCAACAAGCGGCAACAATTTCCCAACAAACCCGTACAGCACATCTCCTCCCCCCCCCCCTTTCTTCTCTCTTCCTCTCTTGCTTTTTGGCCAGATATGTTCTCATTTTTACTTGACGTTTTAACTGGCTGCCTGCCGAAATAAAGTTGTATATCTGCGTGTGTGTGTGTGTGTGTGTGTAACGCTTTTCAGCAGCCAACTGTGTAAATATTAAGTGTGAAAGATAACGAGCTAATAACTCTGTTAGCTTCAATGAGTGTTTGAGTGTCGTGAGTATATGAGTATCTGAGTGTATGAGTTGTGCGTGCCTGTATGTTGATTGTGTACTATTCATTCATGACATTACCTGCTTGCTGCTTGTACTTAGTTTTTGTGGCATAACGCCATGTCGCGTATAATTTCTATTTAAATCTTTTCTATTAATTGTTTGAAAATTGCTTCGCAGTGGAAAAAAAAACACGCAACGCGACACTGCCGCGTGTTGTTCATACGTTCAACAATTAGTAGAGGCAAAATAATCATAGTTAATTACAATAATTTAAATAACAAATAAAAACGCACAACAATTGATAGACAATAGAGACAAGAGCACTAAATATACAGATATATATATAATATATATATGTATATATATTCATATCCAAATATACATCAAGTGCCTATAATTAGCTTAACATTTTTCGTGGCTGTTGCCTATTGAAATTATTTGCTGCGTGTGAATTTTAAATAATTTTTATATCAATTTTATATTTGAAAAATGACTAATGAAAGCAAAGTATGTATATGTCTCTCTCTCTGTGTGTGTGTGTGTGTGTCGTGTTATTCATCAATCGATAAAGTGGCCTTTCGTCCGTCCTCAATGATATTGTGTATATATTAGTGCTGCCTGCGTGCTGACCTAAAAATACAAAACGAGACGCGGCAACGCAACGCACATAATTTACATATTGGAATTGATAAATTATTAAGCGCATTTATTCATGAAAATCATGTTAAATTCTACGCTTATAAAGTTTGTTTAAACTTTACGCCCACTTTTCATAGAGAAAGAGAGAGAGAGAAAGAGTGAATTGGGCGTATGCATGGGCATGAACCTTGCTGCTTGCTGCTGTTGTTAATTGTTAATTGGCAGCGTTTTAAGCATTGATTGTTAATTGCAAGGCTTGATTGCATTTATTCGCCTTTGAGTTGAAAACTTTTTCAAGCGCTTTCGTCTGGGCAAAAAAAAAAAAAATAGAAATCGAAAAAAATAAAGGAAAAAGTTTCGAATTAAAAACAACAAAACAGAACAATTGCGCGCATGGATATACATATATTTCTATATATATGCATGATTCGATCGATTAATTAGACTGCTCTCTTTCATGCTAAAGTCTGTTGTCTTGACTGGCAAAAAGTTGCCCTTGCCAATTTCTTATCAGCTAAAGAGAATGAGAGGGAGATAAAGGAAAAGCGAGCGCCCCCTGTAAAACCATTTTGACAGCTATCAAAATATGCGCCACATTTATCCCTTCAAAATTTGCCGTTGATAATTCAAGATGAGAAATATGTCTGTCTGTGTGGCATTGTAAGATTCTCATTGCCATAGTCATTGCTATTGCCATTTCTGGCTGTTGATATTCCTTGGGGCTATTTTTATTTTATATTCGTTTTCATCTCTATTTTTTTTTTTTTTTCTTTACAAAAATTTGGCAAATTTACACTTCAGCAACAACACAACTTACAATAACAATAGCAACAACAGGCAGCAGCAGCAGCAACAACAATAAAGATTGAAAATCTTAACAATAGCCAAAAAGAAATGTGTGTGATTCATTCTTTGGCGTGTTGAATTGTTGGACCCCAACAAGAGAAAAGAAAAGTTACCATAAATAAAGCAACATTCAATGCAAATTGGACTATTTACGCAAATTTTATTGCCGAACAGTTTTATATTTATATTCTTGTTTTTGTTGTTACAAAACTCATCGTAGTTGAACGACGCGCACTATAGGCTGCCCCACTTTGTCGCCCTGTCGTCACATGTGTACTATTTTCATATCCATAGAGCATGCTTTATTTCTTGGACGCGCTGCCACATCGTTGGCTGCTGGTGGCCCCCAAGCGACTACTAAATCAGGCAATTTGAATGTTGCTTCCTTGAATTTTACTTCGATGTTGTTGGTCTTGTTGCTGTTGCTGTTTGTTTTTGTTGCTATTGATGTTTTTTGGGCTAACCCTTAGCTAACCTTTTGGGGTTTTTTTTTTCTCTCTTGACTCGCCTTGTCGCACAAATTATGCGATTTCATGTCATTATTTTGTCGCCAAACGATGCGCGCCTCACTTGGCTCAATTTGCCCAGGACTTCTTTTCCCATACACTTTATTCAAGCTATAGCGGGAGTTGAGCCTTGCGCTTGGGCTTGGGCTTTCGGTTCGGGCGCTTCCTTGACTGTGGCCTGGCCTTAAAACCATTTCTGACAAAATGTGTTCTTTATTGACATTTAGACGCGCCGCCAATTTCCGCGTCGTCAACGAGTTAAATCGTTGCCGTTTTTGCCATTGCTGCTGCCTGCCACTGGCCTAGCCCCTGGCCCCTGCTTGGCTGGCCCCACATTGTTGTTATAAGGCTTGTCTTGCTTTTTGCTGCACGCTGGATTTCTGGGAGGATTTACCAATAAATTCGTTCTAGTGAAAATTTATTGACATTGGTTTTTAAACCGCGACGCGTGTTGCCAAACGATTTTATGGCTTCTCTGATGTGTCGTCGGAAATTGACATTTTGTTTTGAGCATAACTGACCTTTAAATATTGTAACTGACAACGGACGAAAACGCACAACAACAACAAAATGTTGTCGATAGGCAAATTGAGCGTATGAAAATCCAATGAAATTTTTTTTTTTTTTTTGCGATATGCACGAATCAATAAATTTTGAGCAATGCACATAAATTGTAAATTAAAATGTAATTTTGATAAAGTCTACATTTTATATTTATTTTTAAAAATTTAAATTTTATATAAATTTGAATTTACATTTTTTTTTTTTTAGAATTTCATAGAATTTGACATAAAAAGTATTTAATAATTGCGACTTCAATTAAATTAATAATGAATTTATTTTGCTTATTAATAAACATGAGCTTTTCACATGAATTACATATCAAAGTGTAATTTAAAAAAAAATAAATAAAATTTAAAAATTAATACAAATTACTAAAAATATGAATATAAATTCTTAAAGAATTTCATAGAATTCTAATTTTAAATTTGCAATTAACTTAATAAATTTCTTTTGCTTAAGCATAAATTTGAATGAAAATTAATATAAATTTTAATCAGTTTTTTTTTTTAGAATTTTGAGGAAGCAAATAATGAAAATTCTTTTTATTTATGCAAAGAAAATTTCAATTTTCTAGTTAAATCTCTATAAATCTATTTTGTAATCAATTTACGTTGCACTCGTAATGAATCATTTATTCACTCATTCGTTCGTTTATTCATTTGATTTGAATAGACAAAAATTTGCAGCATATGTTCAAAGCGTGTCGCTGAAAAACAATCTGCTGCCCCGTTATACACCCACAGAAGCCACCGCGAATACAGCCAAAAAAAAAAGAAAAGAAGAATGAATTACTGGCGGCTGGTTGGCAGGCTGGCAGATAGTACTCAATGACCAAATGAGAGTTACTTATCACACAAAGGAGACCGCTGAGTGACATGGCAGATGAGCTGCCGCGAGGCTACTGTTATTGCTTATCGGCGCATTATCTATCTGCTGCTGTTGCTGTTTTGCTCCTTCCGTTACTGCTGATGCATGTGCTCAGCAAACCGCGAAATGAAATCCATAGATCAAGGCAGAAAGAGAAAGAAAAAGAGAACTGAATCAACTTGCATTGATAAATTAAAAGCAGCCCAAATGTTTGCGATTGCTTTGACATGTTTGATAACAATGCCATGGTATGATGCCCCTTAACACAGTAGTATGAGTGTGGTATGAGTATGTCCTGTGGTGTGGTGTGGTGTGGTGTGGGACGCGAAACGTGAATACAAACTTAAGCCGCTGACAAATGCGATTGCCTATAGAAATTGAAAAACCAGAACGAAGCAAAAACACAACCCTTAGAGGGTTGTCAACTCTCTCTCTCTCTCTCTTATTCACTCTTCTTCTCCTTCTCCCTCTTGGGTTGAGCATTTGCATTGATTTCAATTAATTTGCCTGTTGTTCTGTTCTGTCTGTCGCTGGCCGCTCTCTGTCTCTATCACTGTCGCTGTCCTGGTCCCTGTCCCTGTCGCTGTCCCAATCCTAATCCCAGTTTCAGATTGCGTGATTGTAATTGATATTTGGTTTGGTTTGGTTCCGTTTCGTCGGTTCGCTTCTAATTCTTACTTTTACTTTGCCATAGCATCGGGTTAGGGTTAGGTTTTAAGGTTTTAGGTTTACATTTTCGTTTTGGGTGTTTACCTCGAGTCAAGTGTTTCGCGCTCCCCCCTTTGCTGCCGTTGCCTAAGCGTCCGGGGAATTATGTAAATGCCAACATGCATTAAAGACGCAACAGACGTTTTGGCTACAACAGCAGCAGCTCGCTCACCTCTAAGCCGTTTGGGGAGCATTGTCGCACTTTGCATTTGTCGACATCGTAGTCATCGTCATCGTCGCATTCTATGGAATTATTCAGCCCACTTACTCTTACCAGTGACGCAGCGTTCAGCTGTGCGAATTTACGTTATCGTCGTCGTTGTCGTCGTCGTCCAAGAAGGGTGACAACAAGCAACTGTCATTGCCAGCCGCCTGTGTTGTCGTGTCTCTCTGACACTGTCCATTGAGATATATACTATACTATATATACTGACATATCTACTATGATTCTATGCAAGGTGTTGGGCACAACACACCATCCCAGCGGGAGGGGTAGGAAATCTTCTTCTTTGTCTCTGCCAAGTTTCGCCTTTTGCGGATTTTATTTGGAACTGACAGCGCAGCGCATTGCCTTGCCTCACATTGCTTTTAGTTTTGTGAATTTCAAATGCGAGGACATCTGTTCAAGTATCTTGATGCTAATGCGTTTTATGCGAATTTCTAAATGCGTTGCTTTTGCTTGGCTTTGGTTTGCTTTGCGCAGCGCGTGTGTCCTTGAGCTTAGCTTTGCACCAAAACATCAACACGAAGGATTAGAAAACACTTAAAATGAAGAGCGGGCAAAATGTATCATTATGCAATGATTAAACTTCTAAGCAGGGTTGAAGATATATTTTCATTTACACTTAAGAAAAGAAATAAGCAAAACTTTATCTTACAAAATAAAATTGATTGTGATTTAAATGTGAAATTTGCCTGAATTTCAACTAACAAATGTTTTTTGTGTGTATCATTTGCAATAATGAATACATTAGGCAGACCCTCGGCAAGAATGATTGTGTGTGTGTGAAAGAGAGTGACAGAGAGAGAGGGGAGAGGGAAGAAAGAGCACACGACATTTGACATATTCGACTCATTAAACGAAACTTTGTGCAACATTTTAACAATAGTAGGCAAAAAAAAGGAGGAAGAGAATAAAAAGGCAGACTGCTGCTGCTGCTGTTACTGCTACTGCTGTGATGACGCAACGGATGTGTTTTGCCAGGCTAATAATAAACAGCAGACAAAAAAAGTGAATTCAAAGGCAAATGATGTATGATAGAGAGAGAGAGAAGTGCGAGAACAATGGCCACAATGCCAACAGGATCAGAAATCAGCAACAAGAGAAAGAATGAACCTGAGAAGGCAAAAACATAATACAACAACATCGCGAGGGTTCATTAATAGTACTGCGTACCGTACCATCAAATTCATGGGGTGCGCAAAAAAAAAAAGAAAGAAAGAAAGGAAATCTACCCTACGAGAGTTGAGATCAAAGCAAACTGCAGCAACTGCCATTTGCAACGTTCGGTTTTTTTTTTTTTTATGATGTTGTTGCGAGTTTTAGTAGTAAACGAAAGCAAAACTTATTACAAAGTTGACATTGTGTCAAACACGAAATAACGAGCTATAGGCGAGAGGACGCACACACGCGCCCAAAGTACAAGGTACGAGGAGTAGTAGTCCGCACACACACACACACACCTTTCCCATTGCACAGCAGTGACGGCAAACGACGCATCGCATCGTACAACTCGTCGACGACGACGACAGTCGCAATTATTACGTTTGAATTGTCAACACCCCCGGTGTGAGCAATGGGCTGTGGTCAAAACCGAAACGCCACGGGCAATGCCACCTCTTGCTTGCTGTCTCACTCATACTCATGCTCACGCTCACAGTGTGATTTTGCCATTGCGCTCTCCCTGGCAAATCATTTTCGTGTATGTTTAACGCGTCGGGTGTCGATTGTTACAATAACATTGCCCACAGCGCACAGATTTTGCGCCTTTAACGATGCAAAGAGACTGATGAGAACGATGGCGACTGATGCTGCTGATGCTGATGTTGATGATGATGTTGATGATGATGTTCATGCTGATGCTGATGCTGATGTTCGGCCTTTAACTGCCCAATGGTTACCCTTACCTACAATCAAATTGAACCCATCAATGATGACCCAACGAAGTTTTGCGGCAAATGTGTCATTATTTTTAACAATTTTTATTATATTTTCTTGTATGTTGTGCTGTATGTTGCATGTTGTGTTTGTATGTGTGGTTTTTAGCACCTTCTGTAATTTATGACTTTTGCTTTTAGCCATTCTCATTGCCATTGCCATTGCGCCAGAGATATTGCTGAAGGGCTTTGATGATGATGATAATTGGGGCGCAGCTATATGGTCAGCAGGGGTTATGTTGCTCGTTGAAAGTACTAAAATGATGAGAGTATGAGGCAGAGAGCCAACTAATGGGCTTAGCTTTAGGCAAAGTCATTCTGCTTAGTAGTTAATGATTAGCAAATACAAATCTTTAATAAGATGTATTCCACTTCGATCAATAATTTGGAATATATATGACTAGCGAAAATACAGAAATCAAAGTTAGTTACGGAAGATAAATTTATATAGAAGTTTTTATACTCTTTTATCTTTTTGATATAAACTATTGATCGATATAATGTTATATACATATATATAACATATTATAGTAATCTGATTTGCAGTAAATTTAGCAGAAATATATTAGTCGCGTCATTTAAATAAAATAAAATTAGTTAATTAAATACATTGCTGTAATTGTCAGTCGTATATTGACCATGTTTTCCATGCAAAGACTAAATTTTCAACTGATCTTTGCTATATTTTGTGTTCCTATATAGTGCAAATAAGGTTGACACATAAAATTGGTCACTAATCTTCAATCCTATAAGTTGTAGCTTGGCAATCAAGGCAGTTTTCTTATAATACACAAACTCCATTTTCGACTGATCTTTCCTATAGCTCAGCTATTTGATATAGTATTACGCTGCATATCTTTTCGACTAATATAAAGCTTACTGATACATGAAGCAGCTTTAAAACTGAGTGATCAAGCATCTTTATACTTTATATGGTTAGATCTGTCAGATTTCCTTCTGCCTTGCAAACTGCTGTTCAAAGTTAATATACTCTTCCGCAAGTAATAAAACACTATGATAAGCTAACTTGCTTGCTTGGTGATTAAGCACTAAGCTGTGATCTATTCATCTGCATTCAGTGGCACATAATGTTCAATGAGAACATGAACTCGGTGTAAATCGAAACACTTCATCATAGCAGTCAAAAAGGAGAGAAAGAAAATAAAGTCTAGCTGAAGGCAAAACTATAACGATTGGCGGACAGACAGTTAGAGCGACAGTTAGATAGAGAATTGCAAAAACAGATGTGTGTGTATTAGAGTATGTGTGTGTGAGTTGGAGTTGAGATGATAGCCTGGCAGCAGGCCAATAAATCAGATTTATTGGTTTTCAAAACAGACTCTCAGCGTTAAAATAGTCAACCACAATGCGAGTAAAACGAAATGATTGAAATTTTTTCAGCTTCTCTTTTTTTGTTTGTGAGTGTGTGTGTGTGTGTGTGTGTGTAAGTGTGTGTGTGTTTTGCTATGAAGGCTTTAGAGCGTTTCCATAGCGCTTTGGAGTGTTGCTTGAACCATATGGCATGATTGGACATGATTCAAACTATTCGTGGGCTTGGAAAATCCATCAGAAGTGCGACGGAGCGGCGGCCGTCGTCGTCGCATTGATGACACAAAGCGTGAAAGGATTAAGAGCGCGCAGACCAGGAACAATAAAAGTTCATCATTGTTGAGCATGATGAGAATGAGGATGATAGAGCGGGGCATAGACGAGACTATGCTCTGGCAATTTGTCGCTCGTTTAGTTGAGTTGTGCGACAAAAATAGAATAAATGCTGCAGATAATGAAAAAAATGGACAGCAGCTGGAAAGCGTTGGGTAGCACATAAAACCGCCAAGCATTGGACTCAACGCTGACCACGTTGTGAGACTGTTGGGTCAGGCTATATCTATAGCTATAGCTATTGCTAGCTGGTAATCCGACGATTAATTAAAAAAGTGTTGTGTTGCTTGTTGCCTGTTGGCTGTAAAGGGTTTTAAAATTGAAATTGATTGCCGGAGTGCTACACAGTGCACAGATCGCGTTGAGCCTTATGCAAAGTTTGTGCGCAATTTAAGCATAAAGTTGTTTATACTAAGAGCTAACATAAATAATATAAATAATGTTTGTGTTACTCCCTGAATGTGTTTATTTTTGTATTTTGTTGTCGTTGTTGTTGTTGTTGTTGTTGTTCGCCTTTAGCGAAAACAATCACATTTATTACTCACAAAATACTCTAGGGAGCTCAAGTCATCAGCACAGCACACAGAGACACAACTCATCATCATCATCAACATGAACATTATCATCATCATCACCTGAAAGAAAGTCGCTTAACAAGCTAAGCCCTCGATTCCCTCGGGTCGTATGCCCAAAAAAAAAAAACAGAAATAAAAGTAATAACGCCTCCCTGAACAAAACAAAAATGTAAAAGACGCGAGAGATAAAAAAAGAATTCAAAAAATTGTGAAAATTCATTTACGTAAAGTTTACACGCGTAAAAAAAGTTAAAAGACAATTGCCATGAAAATGTCAGTCGTTCGTTCGACTCTAAGTTAAATTTTTGTCTGTTTCTTTTTATTTCTAATTAAGTTTTTCGATTTTCCCACCTGCCTGTCACCCTTACAACTTAATAACTTACACTTCAACTGTCTCTTCTTTCAGCTTCACTTTTTCTCTCAGCTTTTCTTTTGCTCTCAGTTCTCATTTCTCCCAAATTTGACTCTTAGTTCTATCTTCCCTCAGCTTCACTTTTGCTCTCAGTTATCAAATCTCTCAGCTTCACTTGTTGTTCTCATTTCTCTCAACTTTATTTCTGAATGCTCTTTAATTGCATTGACAATTTTTTTCTTGTTATTCTTCGTCATTTTATCAGCCTTAATTTTGCTAGCTGCGGCTGCTGCTGCTCTGTTGATAAGCAGCATTAAATATTGACGTTACATTAATTGATTGAATTATGAAAAGAGTTTTTCAAGTGAAAACTGCTAAATAGCAAAAAAAATTTATTTTTCTCATGCAAATTTAACATTTACACAAACTATGCAAACGACACACGGCAATAGACACACACACGCGACCCAAGAAGTCCCATAAACTGAACAATCAACAACTTTGGCTTTGGCCTGGTTGCTGCTGCTGCTGCTGCTGATGTGCTTATCGGGTTCAACCCTCGCCTCGACGATAGCAGCAGCAAAAGCAACAATAAAAAAAAAACACAGAGAGAGAGAAAACCATGTCACTTTCTCATATCAATTAGTTACAAGCGACTACACTTGATTCATTAGCGTGATAATTACAACCAGTCAGAGGATCATGATGTCGATGACGATGATGATGATGATGAGCTGGCAGGACCACGACTGATGCTGCTGCTGCTGTTGGATGTGAGAAGTTTTTGATATGATTAGAGAATTTCCCACGCAGCAAATGTCAAGAAAAAAAAATAAATACAAAAAAAATCTTTGTCATGCTGAGCCTGACAAAAATGATTGTCAACAATTTATGCGATAGCCACAGAAAGAAAGAGAAAGAGAGAGTTGCATAGCTTAAAGCTTAAAGTCAATGTTGGCTTAGCGAAAAAGTAGAAATGTCAATGGCAATGGAAATGGAAATGAAGATTGAAATGAAGTTGCTAACGAAAAACGAGATTCAAAAGCTAACTGCTGCGACAACAAATTGCTGACCAACGATGCATGAAACTCAATTCACAGTTCAGTTCAGGTAACGTAACGTTACGGAACTAACTACAAAAATGTTGAAGGGACAATAACAACTACAGCAACAACAACACCAGCAGCTAGCTAGGGATACAAGGATCTTCATCCTTCTACGTCGACTTCTGTCAAACCCTTCAGTGCAATTTAATTGGACTACAAAGCTAAGAGCTGAATGAGCTGCGGCTGCTATTGCTGCTGCTGTTATTTCTTTAAATTTTGACTCTTTGTGTGTGTATATTGCACAATGAGATTTCGGTTTGCTGTTGTCTGTCGGTTGCCAAGACAATTGATTTCGAATGTTGTCTACCTATTCATAAACACTCATACGAGTAGATTCGTCTGCTGCCCCTTTTATTTGTCTTTATGCAAACAAAAGACTTTCATTTCGCTATTTTCATTGCTAAAATTCGCGTTTTGATTTTGTGTAAAATTACAGATGCAGCAATTGGAAAACCGAAACTGAACCTAAACTCAAAGTTGAAATCCAAGCCGAGCTGAAGCAACCCTTAACTTAAATGCTGTTGCTGTATTTGCTTTTATTTTTTGGGTGCGCTAATTGCAGTTGTCCTGTGTCTGTTTACTGCTGAGGTTATGGCCTTGGGCCTCTCATGCGCTTATATTTGCTTAGCTGATTTTGTTGACTGGTTTCAATTTTTAGATACTTTTATGTGTGTTTTTAGTGGATGATAATGTTGATAATGATCATGAATGATAATAATAATGATGTGTTGTATTTGTTAATTACAATGCAATGAACAAGCAGAAGAAGAGAGAAAAAAAAGAATGTCATATGAGATTTAATGAAATTTGTGACCCAAGGCTAATATTTATTTGTAATTTATTTTTGGTTTTCGTTTTCGTTTCTTTTGACCTATATCATCATCATCATCATCATCAATTAGTATTCAATTCCATATCGAGTTGAGATAAAAAACAATTATCACATAACAATTTCCTTTTGGTAGATCGATTCACTTCCTTTTTTTTTGCCAATGCTGCTACTGCTGCTATTGCTGCTGCTGCTACTGTCTGTTGTCTGTTTAATTTCCTTTCAATTTATGCAAGAAATCGAGGTCGTCGTCGTTTAATGCACCACACACGTCAATAACTGGAGCGGCCCACGCCAAGGGCCAAAACTGAAAGCCAATTTGCCAGCATTTTGATGAAGAGCCATTGATGAGCCACCGCCGCCGCCGCCGTCACCGCATCGTATCGTAACTCATCGCATCGCAACGCTGCCAACAAATGATGAAAGAGAAAGAGCGAGAGAGAGAGAGATAGAGATAGAAAGAGTGCGGGAGAAAGAGAGTAAAGAATCAAGTTCGCACGCTGATAGAGATGCTGAAGCAGTAACTGCTACTGAAGATGAATCCACAGAGGCAACATCGTTGACGCTGAAGCTGAAGCTGGAGCTCGAGTCAAGTCAAGTGGCAGACGCATATCAATGGACGACAGCAAACAGCAAAAAGTGGAGAGCAAAAAATATTGCTTCAAGTGTCAATCAGTGACAACATCCACACACAGCAGACACACACACATGCAAAAGTAGAGAAGACAAACACACACTGAGACACACACACACACACACACAGATACATACATAGATAGATATGAACGAACACACATATGTGACGCAGATTGCTGGAAGCTAATCGATTTATGTTGTAATATTCAAAAAGTTTCCCATAAGGACCACGATGAGTGTTCAGCAACGACCTAAAGCAGCCAGCAGCAGTAACAGCAGTACACAGCATCGCACTCTCTCCCCGCTGTCACACTCCCCCGTGTCCCATCAATGTGATAATTTCTCCCCAGCCAGTAATGCAGAGTTGCTGCAGAGGCCATGGCCACGTGTTGTCTTGTGTTCCGTTGCGTGATTTGAAGCACCCTGTAAACTGGGTATATAGGGCCATGAAGCAAGCAGCAATCCATCGACATCGACATCGACATCGACATTGCCAACGCCATCGCCAGCGGCCCACGTGCCACAGGCCTTGGGTAAGGTGACATGCATGTGACGGTGTCGCTGTCTGTTTATCTTCGCCTTCGTTTGTCGCATTAAAATTGAATAAAAAATCAATCTCAATTCTAGCATAATTTGATTTCTGCCTTCGATTATTTATGTTTATGTATGTATGTATGTATGAGTGTGTGTGTGTGTTTACCTATAAATGTCTGTAGGGATCAACAAAGTTAAGTCTTTGGTTTAATGGCAAATGTAAAAAGCAAACAAATTCACAAATCATCTCAGCTGTCACTCTCTCTCTCTCTGACATAATGACTAAATTATAGTAAAAGTTTTGTAAATAAAATAATAAAAAAATGTTTTGGAAAATTATAAATTTTTTTTCTACAGTTAATAAAAAATAATTAAAACTTTATTTTAATTTTATTATAATTTTCTTTATTTGATTTCTTTAATTAATTTTTTTTTATCTCGTTTCTAGTATGTTTTGTATGCATTAAATATAAAAATATAAAATGCACATATATTATTAGCTATAAAAGTGATTTATATATGCTGCCACATTTTGTGGTACTACTTCAAAAAGTGTAAAGAGTTCAGACGTATCTCTCGCTGAAGAAGCTTAACACCAAATTCACTTTGCAATAGCGAAGAACTCGACAAGTTTTATCCGCAGAGCTTAGCGGCACATGTGAGTAAATCGAGAAGACAAATAAGAAATAGTAAGAGCAAGAGCAGAAGAGTGAGCCGTAGCGGGAGACAGAGGCAAGAGAAAGACAAAGAGATTTGAGAAAGAGTTTCTTTCCAATGCATTTAATAAAGTGTTTATTTCAGTTGCAACAAATTTGCCAGCTGAATGCAACGCGTACGAAAAAAAAAAAAACTCCCACGGAGTAACGTAACATCGTATCGTAACGTAACCGACAAAAACAATCCGAGCTGAAACCTGAGCACGACACAAAGGAAAATTGCTTTTCCGTTACGCACACACGCTCGAACTAACTGCGAAAAATACCTAGCACGCTTCGTGGCTACGGAAATATGTGGCCAACGCCCACTCCACTGCCATATCCTGCTGTATCCTGCCCCTTCACGTATAGCAGCAGATAGCAGGCGTTTTCAACGTTTTGCAATCCCGTCGAAGTTTGTCCCAATGACGTATAGTCAGTCGATGGCAAAACTTATGGGCGGTACGCATTGGTGGGCGTGTGGTTGCATTCCTTGAAAAATTTTGTATTATTTTGGGATTTTTACGGAAGGTTTGGAAAGAAGAAAGAGCGACGGGGAAAGCTAACGTGTAGCGCAAGTTTTCAGCAAGGAGAAGCGCGCGCGTAGCATAGTTTTATTTCAACTTACTTTTTACTTTTCTTTTCTATTTGTCTTTTTCGTGGGCTCGAAAACGAGTCTGGATCGGGAGGTAAGGCGGGCCACCACGCCACGCTTGGCATTCGCCTTGAGTGGCACATTATTTGATGATGCTTTTCGCGATTTTTTCGCACTTGAGTGCCTGATTTTTATTAGTTGAATTCTTTACGGTTTCTCGTTCTCGTGAAAGTTTCAGTTTCTTGCCTTTTTTTCTTTTTCTTTCTTCTAGTCTTTTCTTTTTCATTTTCCCTTAGACTGTTTTCAATGCCATCGCACGTTCAGTCACTTTTTGTTAGTAGCAAAAACTTTTCCCTTTTTTTTTTTTTTTGTTTTTTCTTGTGGCGCGTTGGACAAACAAAGATTTTGAAATATGGTAGCAAAAGTATCTCTGTTGGTAAACTACGAGTAATTCTTTTTCTATTTCACTGTCTGCCTGTCTGTGCAGTAGATCATTTTGGCTTTTGGCATTTAGCTGTGCTGCCAAAAAGTTGACTCAGCGGCATCAATATATTTATATATATAAAAAAAAAAAAAACAAATTAAATGAGCGTAAAGATATTCTTCATGTTTAAGATTATCAGTTCAATGCTCCGATGATAATAATATCATACACTCTCCATGTTTATCGCTGCTCGATTGCCAAGTTAAAGCTTTCAATTGTCATTCGGACTTTGGCTGGTGGTGTGTGTGAGGAGTGTGAGGTGTGAGTCGTATGAGGGAAGGAGCCACGAAAAGCGCAAAATCTTGATGAAGAACAACGAAGGCAAAACAAACGAGCGGAAATGAAAGTCAATTTGAATACATTACCAATTCTAATTACGATTTTTCAAGTACAATAAGTAGAAGGCGAAGGATACCAAGGAGGAGGAGGGAGGCAGCAATGAGTGCGAAAAAGACAAATACTACGTTGGCATGAATAAAATAATATTGGTTGGAAAGCCAAACGAATTGTAGGAACCGCCGCTAACAACATTGTGGAAGAAGAAGGAAAAAAGTAGACAGCGATGCGGAGGGGTGTAGGGACTGATGAATACTACAGACGCTACCATCATTGAAATTGGAATTTTAAAAAGCGAATAGACAACAAGACGACAGACAGACAAACAGACAGACAGAGAGACAGTTTAGCTAGGGAATGGTGGCTGGCATTTTGCTATATGTGTGTTGGTGGTGCTCCGACATTGACGCTATGCTGACCAAAAGATTAGCCAAAATGTTAGCAGGGAAGCTGCGAGTTTTCACAGCCCGTGACAGGAAAAATGGTCGTACGGTCGGTCGGTTGGTCGGTCGGTCGACGACTACAAAATACGAATTTGAATAATTTCTTTTTTTTTTCTCTATTTCTATTTTTTTTTTTCCCCTTCTTATTTTTGTGGCTGCATCTATACAAGTGGCAAATGAATCAAAGAGTGGGAGAGAGAGTAAGAGTGAGAGTGACGCTGAGGCTGAGGCTGGTAAAGAACCAAAAACTTGGAGGGATTCACATTTCATTTTATTAAAAATTCAAATACTAACGCTTATCGCCTTAGACGCCAGCTTAAGCCACCTGCGAGAAACGAACGTCAGCGTAGCAGAAGCCAACCGCAGACGCGTCTCTCCTCCTGCTGCACTCTCTCTCTCTCTCTCTCTCTTTACTCTTAAACATTTCATTCTCATACCATAACTTGACTTTTGCCCACAACAACTTTCGCTATGAGCTTCGTTTATTATGCAGCAATTTTTTTTTCTCTGCCATTGGCACAGCCGCCCCAATGTCTGTCCATGGCGAAGGTCTCTTCTCTGGTAGCAATTTCATATGCCTCATGCCACGGCAAAAAATTAGAAATGAAAATTAAGTAAATATTATAATATGTTGCCAACTGGTTGGGGGCTGAGAGCTTGCTCCTGCTGCTGCTTCTATTGCTGGTGCTGGCAGTTGACTTTTCCCCCCCTACCACCCCATCACATCGAAATCCATTTTGGTTTCGCCTTGGCAAATAAATGATAAGCATTACATTTGATATTCATTATTTGATAAGGTGTAATATGAAATAAAAATAAAACGTCAGCGGAAATGAAAATGTTGCTGGCTGCTGTTGCTGTTGCTGGTGTCTGCTGCAGCAGGACCTTTAGGTTGAGTCTTGAGACTAGTTGCAGGATTAAATGTTTGCCTAAGTGAAATATGTTAAATGTTATGATATGTGTACCTTGCTACCATGTTGTCTACTGTCTTCTGTCTCTTTTCTACCTGTTAGTCTGCTATTCTGTTGCTGTTTGTGGTTTTGCTATTGCTTTTACTCGTTTTACCTTCATTCACTTGTTGTTGTTGTTGTTGTTGTTGTTGTTACTTTTGCCGTTTGATTTATGAGATTAAAGACTATGCTATGTATGAACCTTGTACTGATGCTTCTTTTTTTATATATTTTTTTTTTTTGCCTACGGCATGATTTGCAATTGATGTCTGGGAGGATGTGTTGTTGTTGTTGTTACTGTTGGGCGAAGGTTAAAGAAGTCACTACAGAATAATTACCGAGCTTTGGATTTTTTTTTTTGCTGCTACTTTTTCTTTTTTTTTTACCTTGCTTTATGGCGCTCATTGCGTGTCAGCGCTGACTCGGCTATTCATCACATTAGCTCGACAGACCAATCTATTTAAGAGCCCATAACTAAAGGTATCTGTGTGTGCTATATATATATATGTGTGTGTGTGTGTGTGTGTGTGTTTATGCAATGCTAATGTGCTATGACATGAAATGTTTGCGGGTTTTGTCTGTGACTCAAATATGCATTTGAATAAAGATCAAAGAAATATGAATTTGAATAATGGAAATAAGCAAAAAGAAAATCAAAATTTAAAATCAATTAGAATTTTAATAATTATTTCAAGTTTTCTATTATAATTAATTAATTTATAATAATATAATGTTGATTTACAAGTTTTTGTTTTATTGATTTTTATACATTTTGTATTTTCATATATTTATAAATATATTTTATTTCATTTTGAGAATTATAATTTTAATAATATTTGTTAATTTTTAAATTAAATTTTTAATAATAATTAATTTATTTTTTATTACTTGCTTTACAGGCACACTTTACACTTGCATTCTTTCTTTAAGCGCATGGATCGCGTGGCATACAATGCCAATAAGTCAGCGTCAGTGCAAGAGAAAGACAGAGACAGCATGATAAGACCATCAAGAGCAACGGTAGCGCACTTAAGTTTATTGGATTTGAAGTGTTGTCTTCTCTGGCTCTAGCTCTGAGGCTGACGCTGACTCGGGCTTGATGTCGGCGAACTCAAAGCAAAGCCAAAAGCAGCAGCGATGAAAATGTTGCTGAAAATTGTAGCTCAACACGCACACAAAATTCTCGCTGTAGGAAATCTTCACTTAAAGGAAAAGTGCGCACGGTGGCAGCAACAGCGACACACAGGTGCACGCAGTGAGACTAAGAGTGATAAAGAGAGGGGAAAACGTGTGTGCGCTGAGCGTGAAATTATGAGCCCTTTAACAGCAATAGCAACAGCAGCAGCAGCAACAACAACGTTGGAAAACGAGCATGAGCCATGAGGACGTCAACGACAAGCTTAAGCTGCTTAAAACAAGCTATTGGCATGAGGGGTAAGTAAAGACAAAGAGAATCTAGGTAAAAGTAAAGGGAGAGGGAGATGGAGATGGAGACGCAAAAAAAGTGTGTGAGAGTGAGAGAGAAAGAGCTATAGAGAAAGAAAAGCGAAAGTGTCAAGGATGCGGCTGCTGCCGTTGCCGTTTCATAGTCAAATTAAATTGCTCACTAAAACTGTGAGACGTGAAG